>OVBI01000732.1:0-55651 GCA_900406495.1 Sisymbrium altissimum
TGTCTGCAATTCCGAATTTTGTTAACAAACGTTTGATCTTCTCTTCCTGCTAGAGCTCCCCATCCCTTTGTGATAGAATCCATGAAACCATCTTTCCCTATCCACCTTTTATCAAAGCGAAAATGATTCCGTTTTTGAGGTATTTTATCNAGGTATTTTATCCTTAATGTTTGCGACCAAAGGTCTATGATCTGATCCCACCATTCCTAAATATTCCACAAAAAAGAAGGAAAATAACGCATGCCAATCTGCATTGGCAAGCGCTCGATCTAACCGACAGCGAATAATCTGTCCTCCTCTTCTCCCCCGCCAAGAAAATATATTACCTTTCGATTGGAATTCCAGAAGACAACAATTTTTAATCATGTTATTAAATGGTATAAATGTTGATGCATGCCTAGTGGTCCACCTTCTTTTTCATGATTTCCAGTAATTTCATTTAAGTCCCCAATAATAAACCATGGATCAAGACGTGTTAAACCTGTTCGAGTTAATCTTTCTCAAACCTGTTCCCGTCTCTATTGAACCGGATCTCCATAAACAAACGATAGGAAAATCTTTTATCCCTGATCTTCCGCCTCTATATCAATTATACGGTTACTCGAGTAAATTATATTCACATTATATGTCATATCATAAAATAGTGCTAGCCCTCCACTAGCTCCAATAGGTTCCACTGTATGTAAATGTGAATATCCGAAGTGTCCTTTGAATTTTTCCACAAATATGGCTTGTTGTTTGGTTTCTGATAAAAACAAAAATTCTGGTTTGTTTTTAAACCATATTTCCCGTAAATAGCTTATTGTCCATTTACTCCCAAGGCCTTGACAATTCCAACTTAAAATCCGCATTAAATTATAAACGGTTGAGTACTCCCTATGCAGGATGAATAAGCCTCCCTCTGGAGATTGTGCCAACCCATTTGCTTTTTATTACAAAGCCATTCCTTATAAATTGCCATAAGAATTATATTCCTAGTAAAAGTAAAGCCAAAAGTTCCGTAAAATACTAAAATCTGTTACAAATAATATTTCCTTATGTATACAGCCATTTAAAAATTGCTCTCCGTTGTGTTGCATATTTCTAACCAATATTACGAGGTTATTGTGGTTAGTAAACCATTTTGGGTCAGCCTTTCCTGATCTATTAGATAAACTGTCTGAATGTGGCCCATTTATATATGACAAGATCCAAGTCTCATCACTTTGAAACCATATATTTGTATCAAATTGTGGCCCAAAAAAAGAAAACCATGGTAGACCCCAATATCTTATCCACACCACACTCAGACAAAGTCCCGATATTGATTCCAATCTCTGCAAGTCTTTAAAGGTAAGACACATTTCTTTCGTCTTAAACTCGCAAAAAACAAACTTCGATTCCAAAGGCAAATAGTTGACATTCCACATATTGAGATCATCAACAAGAAACAAAGATGAGATGAAACACAATCGTTTATTTTGAATAGAAGCAAAACTCCTGATTACGTTTTTATTACAGACTTTTAAAAAGAAGAAAACTCTCAAACACAGAGAGTGTACCAACAACAAACGAAACTCTGAAACAAACTGAAAGCCATAGATCCTAAATTGTAATTCCATGATACCAAAGAGACATGAACCACAAGATCAACTAATTATTCCTCCAAACCATGCCGGGTGTTTTATTATCAAAAAGATGTTTTCCATTTTCAATGATTACTAACCCGTGGTCTCTGCAGAGGCACTTGTCTCCGAATGAGAGATCACCTCGTTCTTTCCTTCACTCATTCCAAGTTCCTTACCAACACGAGCTCCAACCTTCGCGACTCCCTTTTTTCTTGGGGATGTGATATTCTGGACCAACCTCTTCTTCGACAATCGTCCAACAAATATAGGATTCACCGGGATTGCCTTTTTTTTACCCCCATGTTTCTTCTCCCCCTTTTCCTGCACTAACTCCTCCTTGCTCATGTCACACTTAACACTTGTATCCTCCAGCTCCATATTCGTCTTTTCCTCTCCTTCTTCCATCTTTTGATCCTCCATTCTCTCACTCTCGTCCATAACAATCAGATCCTCGTTACTGACTAAATCCTCCATTGTGGTCTCGTCCACCGGTTGTTCTGTTTCCAACATCTGATCCCACACATCTAACCCATCTTCTGCTAACATTAGGTCCTGTGTTGATGTACCATCTGCTCAAGATTGGTCCTCTAAAGCAACCACATTCCCATCAAAGTTCAATTCCTTCCGTACCTTTTTTAGAGATTTATTCTCTGTGACCAATAACTGTGACCCTTGACTAACTTTATCTTCCAAAATTTGAGGAGGTCCGTGATTTACTTTTGCTAGAAGAGTGTCCAAAAGTAGCTTCTCCTGCTCTGTTAGCTGATGATCCTCATTAAAATCCTTGACCCGATGCTTTCCATCTCTCTCAATATCCTTCTCATGCTTGTTTGATGATGAGTGGCGTTTCGAGAAGCTCTGAATCGACGAACTCTCACCAGCTCTCCTTTCATAGGGTTTGTAACCTTTCCTATATTCCGATCTGTGAGACTTGTGAGAATGAACCCAATCAGATTGCAATTTACTCTTTCCTTTAAAATGATTGTCAGAATCCTTCCCATGGGTTTCCTTTGCCCCAGATTTCTCCCCCTCAGTCCCACTAATCACCACACCCCTGTAAGATGCCACTCTCCTACCCACATTGTGATCTTTCTCATGTTCCTTGGGTTTTCTCCTGCTTTTATCTTTCTTCTATTCGGTCTTTTCCTTCAAGGGACACATCTCCATGTCATGACAAAGGCTGAAACACGTCCTACAATAACCATGGAGCTTTTCATAGCGCAAAGACACCACTGTCTCTTCCCCATTGTAGAAGTTAACCACAGTTTCAAAAACCAAGGGTTTAAAACCATCTAACATCACTTGAACCTTTCCATTGTCCAAATCAACTTCCCTTGCTTTCCTGATGCCATCACCTATGCTCATGAAGATAGGCACAGCCCAAAAATGAAATGGTACCTCCATTGCTCGGACCCAAAAGGTAATGGAGAAAGGAAATTATTTTATATAAATTATCAAAAATTATTAAGAAAAAAACAAACCAAACCAGACCTAAAATATACCTTATTTTCTTCCGATTACTAGCTAGTTCCCACTTTTACTACTCGAACCAACCTTAAAACCCAAATAATCAAACCAAAAAAATATAAATTTTATAAATACGTAAACGGTTTCTAAATCTCTATATCGAAAACCCAAATTTTTTTGAATCAAACCTGAATGGGTAGTCAAATATCTAAGTTTACTTGTTGCAATCATGATAATTATTAACTTTGATAAACCAATGTTTATATAATAAGATGCATTAAATATTGGAATAATTGTATATATTTTGGTTATGTTTTTTTTTTTCTTTCTTTTTTTTTTTAAATGTGAGAGTTCAAGTTCTACTCCCCTAACACACAGAATCAGCCTTTTAGAAATTTCGATTTAAAAACAAAAACACACACTCTACATATAAATCTAAAACACAAAAAACCAACCCCATTGCGTTAGCAATAAGCCACCACATTTTTGGCTAAATAATTTTGTTCTTACAATGTGATAATTATATATTTTTCACCCATTTTCTTAATATTCGATTGTATTCGTCAACAACGCGGATCATCTAATTACGTAGTATAACTTTAACAATAAGAAAAAAGGGTCAAAATATATTCTAGCTTCTAGCTTCTAGGTTCTCAACAAAAAAAAAAAAGAAATATATATATTCTAGGTTTAGAGGCCTCCTAAATGGTATTGGCTAATATCAACAACGTATAAGTGAAGTTGAAAATAAATAGACAATATATACGGACAAATGCATGTAACCAACTGATTAAGCTAAGGTCTTATTTATTTATATTTATGTAATACTATTTGGAGGGAGAGGGAGTGGAGATAGCAAATTGGAAGAGTCGTGACCGTAGGATGGGGAAACAAAGTGATATAAAGGATGAAATGATGGGACTATAAAAACATTGGGGTTAAGTGGTTTAATGAGTAGGTATGATGATCACATCAAATGTGCCACCAATCCTAATTACTCTATCTTAATCCACCACCATCATATGTTTTTTTGTCACCATCCTCTGCATTATTTCAGTTTGGTTTATGACCTTTAAGAAAATAAATGATGTGTCTCTTGTCAGTTTGAAAAATTTGTAGTCTTTTGGGGACAAAGATAGCTTCTCAAAAGGCAAAAAGGAGCGGTCTTCCTTTGGATAAGAACCTCACCTCATCTCTCTCCACCACCACAACTTCTTAAGACATTTTAACCAAAAATTCAAATTGTACTGGAGTGAATGATTTAACGGATTCAGATGAAATATCTCAAATTAATTGAAAATGGAAAAGACAGATGTCTCATTAGTTCTCAACAACAACTAAAGAGCCAAAGTGCAGCTTATTAGAACATAAGAACCAACTCAGCTGTCTAACTAACACCGATACTCCCCAAAACATACATCCATTGTTCCACCTAACCAACAACGACCTTTTAAACCAAAAAAAAAAAAAGAAAGAAGAAATAATGATACAACAATCATGCATTATGCCTCGAAGGCCCCTCGCAACTATCATCCTCATCATCATCAACAACAATCATGCATTGTGTCTCTGACGCCACCATCATCATCTTGAGCCTTCCTACACCTACCCATTTTCATTCTTCCCTCTTAAAAATCATCAGCAACACACCAAAATGCTCCTCTTTCCTATAAAATTGTGACAAACAGTGGTGCATCTTTCCTTGGACCATCAAGAGACCGATACATGTATAAAGTCTCAACAAAGTCCCTATTCTCATCATCATCATCCGAACCAATTACTTCCACAACTAGATTCGGCATTGCACGTGCAACATCCTTGCAGCATCGCTTAGTCAAGGTACATGCCGACATCCAAACAAACCTCATGTTGTAATACCGATGCATACCAGAGCGTAACGCAACATCCCCAAACGGACTGTCCCTGATCTCAAGTTTCTGTAGTCTAGGACAACCTTCGAGGACATGTCTCAGAGCCATGTCACTGTCCCCTGCAAAAGCTACTGACAGAGTACGGATCAATTTCCCATACTCCCCCATATACCTAAAAGCTTGATCCGTAAGCAAACCCGAGACGGCGAGCCGAGTTAGTTTCTTGCAGTTTTTAACAATGGCACCAAATCCCTCGTCCATAGGCTTTCCTGTCACATGGTCAGGCCTATGTCGACCCATTATGCAGAGCCTAAACACAGTAAGCTCAGGACAGTTCTCTGACATGGCTATCACGGCGGCATTAGTCATGCGCTGGCAGAAGTAGAGAATAGATTCCAGTTTTCTACAACCCTCGGAGATTGCTTGGAGGCCTAATTCAGAGACAGGGCCTTCACTGTCTTCCCGTGGATCAAAAGGGAAGATCCGAAGCTCACGAAGTTCCTTGCAAGTCGCAGCAACTGCCTGTAGTCCTTCATCACATATCGAATCCAGAGCCTGCATTGTAGAAGTTTCAAGATACGCATTTACTCGTGTTCCTTGAATATCTTATATCAAGTTCATTCTATGTTCAACCCAAACAATACAATTACAAGAAATACGTCACAGACTCACAGATAAACTTAAAACCATGATCAAGAAAGATACATACCCAGAAAACCTGGAGTTTGTGGCAATTGTGTATGATTGGCTTAAACATATCAGGAGAAATGTTAGCATAACTGAAGTTCAGTGAAGTGAGATTGGCGCAAACCGGGTAGATAGCTGGAAGGTACTCAGGCATTAACTCCCTGAACCCTGAAAGACAAACTACAGATTTACAAGCACGAAACGCAGCTGCATAATCCGGTTCTTGCGTACTCTGATGAGTTTCATTATCATGGCTAAACGAGCCAGTGCCAAGACTCATAAGCTGTGGAGCTCCAAGTAGCAACCGATGTAACTCCTCAAGCGACACAAACCTATTCAACCTAAGCTTCTTCAAGAACGGTGACCTACGAACAAGACCCTCAAGTGCCTTGAAATTAATAGGAGCTTCCACACAGTCAAATGCTAAAGACTCCAAACAAGTTACATCCTCGGGAAAACACGAAATCCAATCCACTTCATCGTCTGTCACCTCTGACTCAATCAGATCAAGCACTTTAAGCTTTCTGAAACAAAATGGGTACTCAAAAAGTTCAGAACTTTAGAACATCTACTCAAAAACTATCCAAAACCATAAAGATTAAAGCTTTTACCTGCATTTGTTAGCAACAATAGCGATTCCACTAGTCCCAAACCCTTCACAACAAACCAAGATAAGCTCTTTGAAACCAGGGAAAGACTCAGCAAGAAGAGCAAGATCATCATCAGTAACAAACATCCGTTTCAAATCAACTTTCTCAAGCCAAGGATAAGCTTTAGCCATAGTGGAAACCCAGGGAGCGAAGTTAGCACCCCAATCAGGAGGCATGAGATTGAAATCAGCAAATCTTGGTTTCCCTTTAAGCACAAGAGACTTAACACGTTTGAATCTTTGAGTTAGCCTTGCAGGAGAAAGGGCGTAACAGTTGCCTATGAACACCTCGGATCGAGTCAAGGCTTCGACTTTCCACCAAGATTTGCAGACAAGAGAAGCTGCGTTACGGTCGGATCTTGAGTCGAGGAACTGAAGCACGTTCTCGAGGACGTTCTCTAGGACATGGTCAGGGAAAGTCTGGGAGGTTATGTTTGAAGAGGAGATGCAGTTGCGAGATTTGTTTGGGGTGGAATCAACGGCTGAGGATGAAGAAGAAGAGCAACGTAGATCCAACGGTGGAGATTGGTCATCATCATCTTCAGACATGTCTGTTCGATCTTCTGTCATAGAGAGAGAGAGAGAGAGGGGTTTTGATTTTTGGTTTCTTGGATTTAGATTAGAAGAGAGGAAGAAGAAGAAGAAGAAGCTTTGGTGTGTGAGAGAGTGGGAGCTTTCTCTCTCCACTTCGCCTCCATTATTTGGGGCTTATTTTCTCTTTTTTTTTGTCTTCTTATATTATACAAAATAAATAAGTAATATCTACGTCTTTTTTTCCATATCAAAATGTTAGTATGTAACTCTTTTTCGGTTGTACAGAAGAAAAAAAAAATGTAACTCTTTTTCTTTGCTTTCTAGTCTCAATCAATGTTTACACTTTCCGTCTTCTTATTTTTCTTGAGATCTGTATTTTAGAAACGTTACATACAAAAAAAACAGTAGGGAATCAACATTATCCATTTCTACAGGACACTGGCTATTTTTTTTTTTTTTTTAATTAACTTAGGTATCCTGAACTTATAGAAGAACCCAAACTAGAACTGACTTTTAGTTACTTCTCTCTCTCTTCTTTCATGCTTATTTTTTAGAGAGAGACATCCTATCTCCGGCAAAGTCTGGTCACTTTTGTTGTAAATTAATTTCTGCTTGTCAGATATAATAATTTCGTTTAATCTGATAAAGTTTGTTTCACCTCTTTCTTGCGTGCTATTAAATCTCATCTCTAGCCGAGATGTACTTCGTTAGTTGTTGCACCTCTCTTTTTCTTTCCAGACAGCTTGATTTCCTTCATAGGAGTATCAATCTTTATTTCTTTCTCCAATTATTTGGTTAGGTGAAGTTTCTTCCTATGGTTATTAATCAAGAAGATGGGTGTATTTGATGGTGTGAGAAAATGATTAAGCAGAGTCGAGGTCTTCTGGTGAGGGCGTCTTGACAAATGATCAGATCTTTTCATACTGTTCAAATATCCGGTGATTCAAGATATGTGAGTTTAATGGTCTGTCCTTCAGCTACGATGATTGAAGCAAGGGAGGAACTTGGAAGCTGTAGATCCAGTCAATCGGGTGATGTTAAGCTGAGCTAAATCTCTTAATGTTTCCGGTGAATTTTCTATTCAGATTTGGCTTCGCGATGGTTTTGCCAGTGGTGACGACCGTCGGTGACATACAGTAGCATTACCTGCATGAAGACCACGTGTATGATACGTGTTAAATGTTCTTAGTGGTCTTTGTTGGATTTTTTAATTTATTTTTTTGTTTTAGATAATGGGCTGGACACCTTGTTTCCACTTGTAAACGACTACCCTTTTAGTGGGTTAATATTAAAAAGACTGACAAAAAAAAAAATGGAAAACCCAAACTAATCTGTAAAAGGATACGCCGGTCATGACTAATATTAAGGTAGAAACAACCACATTTTTTGGGCTATTATATAGTATTTTTTTTAAAAAAAAATCTGAAAATAAAAACTGCACTTTCAAATATTTGAATCTATCCTCTTTAATTAACAAGAATTATGCTACATCCATCATATCTAATGTACTTTTTAACTTCGAAAAAGGCTGAAAATATTAAAGAAGTTTTGGAGACTGGAAGCACATGCTTCTTCTGCTTCGGTCCAGGGCCCTAAAGGGAGATGTACTCCACGAATGAACCTTTTTCTAAATATTCAAATGGACCAAAACAATATACCAATATCTATGTGGGCATATGATCGAATGCAGTGGGGTGTCTTTAAATCCAAATTGCTCAGCAATCCAAAATCCGTCTATCATTCGACCACTATCACGTGGTTGATTGGTTGCTTTTTGACGTAACACTTTTATAAATTTAAATATTTAACAATATTGATAATACTTAAGTGTTTTGGATTGGATTGTATAACATAAAATAAAATTATGAACATTTATAAATAAGGAAATTTTAAAATCGAGTTTGTGAACATAAAAAAAAGAAAGAATTTTAAATAAATATATAAGAGATGTTTATAACGCCTCCAACCGTCTATAATACTGGGTTTTCATGTCCTTTCACTGGACTTATGGGTTGGCGACTCACCCATGTCCGACAATCGGAACAGAAGGTTTGAAATTCATGATCTACTCTCTGCAACCAACATGTGACCGTTCTCCGTGTTTTGTCCTCACTCACACGATACCGCGACTGACTTCCCAGTAGATCATCCATCATTTGACTACTCCAGTTCAAGCACGCTTAATCTGGAGTTTTCTCAGGATGTACAACCGAAAAGGTAAGTGCACTTTGATAATATAAGTAGCCAAATCAATTATTTTAACTTCTCTACACAAGTTTACATATACCAAAAATTATGATGTTATAATTTACCCCCACTCAATAAGTGCAATGTCCCCATTGCGAACCAAGACCAATTTTTAACCGCCTCTCAGGGCCTTCTAGGTCAGCACTGGGATGACAAATCGGCTCTAATACCACTTATAACGTTCCGACCGCCCCTACAATTGACCCCCCCCCCATGTCCTCACTAGGCCTCTGGGCCAGCCACCCATGTGCGATTGTCGGAACGCTAGTCGGGAGGTTCGAAAATCATGATATATTGTCACTGTAATCACCACATGATTGTTTCTCATATTTTGGCCCCACTCACACAATACTGCACATGACTTTCCGGTAGATCACTCATCCTTCAACTACTCCAGCTCACACACGATTAACTCTAGAGTTTTTTTCCTAGATATGCAACCGAAAAGATAAGTGTACTTTGATGACATAGATAGTAAAATCAATTTTTTAACCTCTCTACATAAATTTACATATAACAGAAATTAGGATATTACAGCTATATCCAAGATATGATGTAAGAAGATTAAAGTGAATAATAAAATAGAATTATGAGCAAATATTGTTTATTATTGATGATTTTGTAGAATTTTTTTAGATAAAAGAATAACTTGATCAAATGTGAAGTTGAATGCATATGACAAAGAGATAACCTTACATTACACATCATACACTGCATCATACTATCCTATAACATAATTAGTATGAGTTTTATCTTCAATTCACAAATTGTTCTATTGTACGACTTATTTAAATTGTTTAAGTTGTTATTGCAACAAAATTCTATTTTAAAGAAAACTCTAGACCATGATTGAGAAGAGGTGTTCTGTACAGAAGCATACACACCTAGACTATCACACATTAAAGCACCCATGTGCTCGTCGTATTCTCATATAGTGTAACTACATGTTATCTTCAAAAACAGCCTCTTACTGTCCAACTCTATATCATTGCTTTATTTCTTCCAATTATCCATGATGTGCTTAGAACACACGTAATGTTCAGTTCTAGCAGAATATTTGAGTAATTTGCAATAACCGCTGCAAAAAAAAAAAAAAAAAACNTAACATCAACATACATCATAATTAAATAATATAAGTAAGATACTAACTTTTTGTTTGTCTGATATGATTGCAACGTTTCTTCCATCATTAAGTCCTAGGTAGTGTTGAGATGTCTCAAAAATCAATCTTAATTTATATCATTCTCAACATCAATATTGCTCATGCAATAGAAAATATTCTACTATCTCCATATCTACCTACTACAGCTACAAGATGTCCTATTTTTTATTTCAGGTAAGGAAATCACCATCTAATGATAATATATATATCCTAAAGTATACTCTTTAAGATGTTTGTATAACCTTGACTTCAATGATCAGTTGAGTAAGATGCTAATATTATTTGATGTCCTTAGACCTAAGACTCACTTAAGACGCTCCTGTGAAACAAAGCGTTGATACCTTGGTTGATAGAATTTGTAGAGCAAGATAGTAAGGGTGTTTGATATCCCTAGGCTGTGATGATACCTTGGTTAATATAACTTGTGGAGTAAGATACTAATGATGTTTGATAACTTTAGATTTAAAACTCACTTAAGACGAAAACTATAATCTTTGGTAAATGAATGGTCACACAAGTATGATGAAAAATACGTAATAAACTGGTTAACCCTTTAGATATGATGCACCAAGTCGAATCAAAAACTTCACAAAAGAATTACGTGAGAATCACTCTCAAAAGATTTCCACAAATATATGAATGTTTTAATTCTCAAATGTGATTATAAGAGTATATATAAGAAATATTTGTGTTAAAACTTAGATAAATTATGGTAAAAATTAGAAAATTAATTATCTTGAAATAGCATACGACTGAAACTAAATGAAAAGAAATAATTATGGGTTGAATAACTATTAGCTTCAATGACTTTTACACTTTAACTTTTGTCACTCCATTTGATCAGAAAATAAAGTGATTATTTTTAGTTCTTTTTTTACTTATAATATGATTGAAATAGACTTGACTTGATATATAACATTATGGATGGATTTTTGAATGCTTTTCTTATTCTAAACTTCATAAATTATCCTAATGAATTCATCGTTGAGTTGTTGAAGTCGTGCTTATGCCAATGGTCTAATTGATATCTGTCATACATCTTCTTGTGTTTTCCATAATCGTATAATCTAGTTTTATTATCAGCTTATAAATCTATTTCTAAATATCTTGCTGTGAGTTAAAGCACACATAAACAATAAAAAATGTATTTGATTCCAATGATTGGTCCATGGATATTTTGTGAATATTAAATTGATGGATTAGACTATTTTATTTTTATAAATTTGAAATTACATTCATTTAAACTATAAAATTTTATACAATGTAGAATATACTAAAACTATAAATATATATACAAATTTACCAATGGATAAGCTTATCATACAATCATACTACAAATTTAAAAGTAACAAAAATTTATAATACTATTGTATATTTCAAAATAAATTTATTAACACATCTCAAATTATAACTTCCACAAATATATTTTTAATACAAAGTAAAAAAAAACTAAATATCGTAAAAACATATTAAAACCATATAATACATTCATTTTTAATTATATATTATTTTAAGAAGTAATTAAATATCAAAAACAATTTCCTGACCTTAAGATGTGACAGAATCTAATAGCCTCATAAAATAAAATAAAAAACCATGATCCAACAAATAATAAGAAATTATCTCATAAAATAAAATATCACAAACAAACATAACTGAAGAAATAAAAAAAAATTCAAAAGAAATCAGGCTTTTCTAAGCTCCATCACATATACAATCACCTTAGTACTTGTGATTATGAGCCATCAATCTTTGTAATCCTTGTGCTTGCGAGATTTGTAATCCTTGTCTTTATGAAAGCAATTCATGTAATGGTTCTTTCTAAATATAGTTGGCACACAAAAACATGAACATTTAAACCAACAAAAGAAACATTTAATATTTATTTTTTTATAAAATTTTTTGATCAATTTCTTTATAAACTTTTTTGTTGACTCTTAACAGTCGATTTCGAACAAATTATCTTATCATTCATTTCTTTCTTATAGTTTGATCATGATATGACTCTCAACATGTTAACTTGGTCTTACTTGAATTAACTTCATTATAGTCTTACCTCAAACATAACTATTCGGTCTACCAGGATTTCCTAACCTCTATAGTGGTAAAGATGACATGTAATATATTTTTTCTATGCCAAAAATTCATACATTTGACAGGTTCGATAAATTGGTTATATGTTTATTGCCAAGTTTTTGTTGTGTAATTCTGAGACACATAATCTTCAACCTTTTTTTCTTTGAGATGATACTGCATGTAACATAATACATGGAATATTAGTCATCTGTCATTCCCCATAAATTAAAGTTTCACTTTGTTCCTATATCTATGGTATAATTACATTGAAGTTTTATCTCATTGAAATCTTTTGTAGACATAGATTTGATGCATTCCATTGAATCAGCTATCATTTTCTCTGTCTCCACATGTGTTTTATTTGTAAATATTATATTTAATATACTTATAATAAAAGCCATGAAAATAGTATACATATATTATATATCTTTATATTAAGTCTTCGTCTTCAATATTTTCGTTGCAAACTTTCTGAAAGAGTTAGAGTCTTCATGTTTCTCTTTTCTAGTCCAACTCAAATACCATTTCATCCTTAAACCTTTTTTAGATTATATTATCAAATACTTTAATTTTGGTTTTATACTGATAGCTCTCCATTTTTGTTTCGTTATACTAAAATCATATCCTACATTGTTGTTCATTCTACAACGATACATATATAACTTCACTATAAGATACACAATGATCTTTCAAAAATCTTTCAAAATGTCATTTTGTTTGGTTGGTTAAATAAAGATATTGATACTACGTATTCTTTGTTAGTTTTACAATTTTTGGACTATCTTCCACTTCTACTCTTAGACTTTTTTTTTCCGCATATAGTTAGACAAAAATGCATCAATAAAGAAGAGTAATATTTGATAGTAAACATTAATTTTCTTTTTAAAAAACTATACCTATATTTAAACAAACTAAAACCCTAACACTGAAAACCTAGGTAACAGTTTGTATCTATTTTATACGTAACAGGAAACAATTTTTTTTTTAACTTAAGTAATAATTTGTTTGAACCTGATATAACTTATTCTCGTAGTTATTCCAGTATCCACTAAGATTATAAAAAGAACAAAATTAACAGATTTCCATAAATCTCTCTTTATCTTTTGGTTTTTTTTCCTTATTTTAAGTAACTATTCCTTTCTCCTATAATTAACTTATAAAAATTTAGACTAAGGTATATATACCATTCCAAGATCTCAAATCACAAAACCCACATCCTTAGTACTTTTTCTTTCTTATAATTTTCTTTTATTAGTTTTTTCATAAGCAATACAACCATGGCAAAGATGTCTCTGTTGTTTTCTTTACCCTTCAATCTTGTCCTTGGCTCATTGTTCCTTTCCGTGTCCAGTCACACATCTCATGTGCCACCAACAAAACCATCATGTCCAAAAACCATATCCGAACTTCAGACCTTGCCATTTATCGAAATCACTGAGATCCTAAACCATGAAGAACGGTTTGCCCCCAAAACCACAAAAATCAAGGCAATGTTCACAATATGCAAAGCCTATATTGCGTACCTTGAGAGCCTTTACAAGTTTGAAAATCCCATTATAGATGTTTTAGGAATTGGCAAGACCAAATATGCCCTCACAAACAAGGCAATTCTTGCAGTGCAAGCTAGTGTTGGTAGTAAAGTCGATAAGAAAACTTCCTTGAAGCTAAGTAAAAGCTGTGATGGTTTTACAAAAGGATTTCTTCAGATCCAAAAAGAAATTGTGAAGATCGCAACCAAACATAATTACAAGGCTGATGCTAAGATTAACCTTCGCGAATCAAAAAACATTGGTGACGCTATGAAAAACTTCAAGAGTTCAATCAATGCTTTCATGGATGTTATTAACAATCTTGAGAAGAAGAAGATGAAGAATTTTAGTCATCATGCAAGAGAGCTTGAAGATGATCGTGAAAGAGAGGATAATGTGTTTGAAAGGTTTCTCAGGAGGTTTGTTGACAGACACGGTCGTTATCTCGGAGGTAAGTCTCACAAAAGAGAATTATCCAAAGCTCAAGTTGAAATTAACGCTGGAGCTCAGATCGATGGAAAAGTCAATAGCAGGTTTGACGAGTTTTCTCAGAATATTCCTTTCTTTAGAAGTAAAGCTCATGGACGAAAACTACTCAAAGCTCAATTAGGAGTAAACGTGGAAACTCGAGCTGGGGAAAAACTCAAAAGATCGTTTGATGATTTCTTAAACTACAATGGTGGTGGATCTGGAGAAAAAATTCAAATGGATGGCGCTGGGAAGATGAAAGTCATCGGAAAAGATGGATTTAGGTCATTGAACCGGGAACATTATAAACATTTTGTTTCGAATGAGGCATAATCTTATGCAATTATTTACAACAGACGAAGAAAACCATGAGTTCATCTATATTTAGTTTTCTTACGTTTATTATTATAATTTTAACAATATTAAAGAAGAAACATGTTGTGTGATATTTATTCATCTGTGTAACTATAAAGTTGCAACATATATAATGAATAAATTACTTACCGCTCAATTTTCTGAATTACTATATATCTTGATAAGAATAACTTAATCAAATCTTATTTGAAAAAAAATATTATCTTATTATTTTATTGAATTTTGTTAATTATTATATTGGTTTGACTTGGTATCAGAAAAATTTATTAATTTATAATGGTTATTAATTTATAGAGGTTTTACTGTAATATGTATTTTATCCTCACTTCACAAATTGTTATGTTGTACGAATCACTTAGATTGTTCAAGTTGTCATTGTAACAAAATCATATTCTAAAGAATGCTCTACACTATGATTGAGGAGATGTGTTTTGTACAGAGTATACATATCTATACTGTAGTTCTTCATATTTTCCTATAGTAAAATTACACGTTATCTTCAAAAACAGCATCCCCCTCTCTAACTCTACATCACGACTTTATTTCTTCCAATTATTCAAAATATGTTTAATGTACAGCGTCTGAAAGAAGACTGTTAATAATTTTTAATAATCCCTGCAAAAAAAAATCAATACAAGTAAATACCATAATTATTCAACATCAACAAACAACATAATTAAATAGCATAAGTAAGATATTAACATTTTGTTTGTCTGATATGATTGCAACGTTTCTTCCGTAGTATTGAGATATCTAAAAAAAAAAAATCTTAATTTGTATCATTCTCAACATCAATATTGCCATGCAATAAAAAAAAAAATTCTAATATCTCCATCTCTACCTACAGCAGCTATAAGATGTCATTTTATATTCCATTTAAGAAAAACTCCATTTAATGATAATATATATATATATATATATATCATAAAGTATACTCTCTAAGATATTTGTATACCTTTGATTTTAATGATCGGTGGAGTAAGATACTAAGGTTAGTTGATGTTCTTAGACCTAATACTCACTATAAGACGTTTCCGTAAAACTAAGTGGTGATATCTTGGTTGATAGAACATGTCGAGTAAGATGGTAAGGGTGTTTGATGTCTTTGGGCTGCAATGATATCTTAGTTGATATAACTTATGGAGCAAGATGCTAAGGATGTTTGACATCTTTAGGTTCAAAACTCACTTAAGACGAAAACTACAAACTTTGGTAAACAAATGGTCACACAAGTATGATGAAAAATACTTGATAAATTGGTTGAATTTTAGATATGATGCACCAAGTCAGATCAAAAACTTCACAAAAGAATTACATGAGAATCACTCTCGAAGATTTTCACAAAGATATGAATGTCTTAATTCTCAAGTGTGATTATGAGAGTATATATAAAAAATAATTATGTTAAAATCTAGATAAAATATGGTAAAATTTAGAAAAATAATTGTCTTGAAAATAACATAGGATTGAAACTAAATGAAAAGAATTAATTAAGGGTTGAATAACTATTGGCTTCAATGATTTTTACACTTCAATTTTTGTCACTCCATTTGACCAGAAAATAAAGTGATTATTTTGGGTTCTTCTTTGATCTTTAATAGGATTGAAATAGACTTGACTTGATATATAACATTATGGATGGATTTTTGAATGCTTTTCTTGTTCACAAATTTATAAATTATCCTAATGAATTCATCGTTGATTTGGTGAAGTCGTCCATGTAGCAATGGTCTGGTTGATATATGTCATGCATTTTATTGTGTTCTCCATTATCATATAATCTAATTTTATAATCGGCTTATAAATATATTTCTAAGTATTTTTCTGTGATTTAAAGCACATATATAAATAATAAAAATGTTGTTTGCTTCCAATGTTTGATCCATGATTAGTCTCAATTTCCATGGTCGAGTTTTTGTTTGATTTAAATATGTATGCTTGATAATTCCATTCTCGTGAAAATTGGGTTTTATAACTAACTTTTCTTTCTCTCCCAAGCTTTGTCTTCACCTTTCAATAATGGTATTCCTTGAAAATAAGATTGTATTCTCTCTTGATTTCAAAGGCCATTTCCATATTTTGAGTTTTTGGATTCATTCTCAGCCTTTCCGCAAATAACCAAACAATTGTTGATCACTTCAACATTTGTATTAGCATGATCTAATACATATATGCTCATTCACGTAAACCTTCATCTGCATCTTGCGTTTGCTCTTCTCATAAGAATAATAGACTGTCCCATACAATTACACTTAGTGTTTATACATTTTTCACCAAGTATATGTTGAATTTTACATGTTACTGTCGTATCTCGTTTTCAACGAGTATCTAAGCGCAAGCTTAAAATCACCTACATGCCCATAATTATTTTCTAATGCCAACAACTCTTCTGGATCTTCGTTCTAAGGTTCTGCCTTTTCTTCGTCGTCCAATGATATAGGATCTAGAATTATATCATCATTCCATATATTATTTTCACTCTCTACATCACTCTCAGCATCGTCGTTCTTTACAACTTTTCCGAAGTCTACATCTAAATCTCGACAACCTTCTTCTTCAAAACCTAGATGGTTCTCTTCATTCTCATTTGCTGACTCACCATCATCACTAATGGCAATGTCGAAATCATCATCTATAGAAACCATGTATTCATCTTGACTTAGAGCCTTGTGTTCATCTCCATCATCTACTTCCTCTCTTCCATTAGCATCACCAAAAACTCTACTATCCTCATCTCCAATGGCATCAACAATAGCCACAGCCTTGTGATACATATTTGTATCATTTAGTGTAAAATTTCCCCACAATCAGTCTATAACCAAGCCTATCAAAACCCAAAGGTAAAACCCATCCAAAATTTAGCTTGTAAGTAGGAAGATCAATGAGGCTTTATATGGGATTGGTCACTTTCTATTGTGACTGATATGAGACATAACAATACCACCTGATTTAAGCAGTGATGTCTTCGGCAATGTTGAAGGATACTCTTTGCGGCTACTGACTCCGGGCCTCTCCCATTTCACTCCTCTCTCTTTTCCTCACATTAACCGGACCTAAAATGCCCAAAGATCAGGTGTTACTCTAATACCATTTGATATAGATTTTTATAATTTAGTATAGAATTACTCCACAAATCACAATCAGCCTATCAAAACCCAAAAGTAGAACATACTCAAATTTTAGCTTGTAAGTGGATAAGGAGGGGGCATTAAATTTTAAATGAGATTGGCCATTTTCTATTGTGAGCGATGTGGGCCATAACACCTTGCGACCAGTATCATCAACAACAGCCTGCCACTTTTATAGCAGGACTAACATTAACATCAACAGTTGTAGCATTAGTGTCACTCTTTTTATATATCTTCTTATGCCAGTGTAGCATAAGATTTTTTTCTCATAATTTTTTTACAACGAAAAAAAGAGAGAATCAGAGTTGAGGAAAAACAAATAAGAGAAATATATTTGGATTTTTTAATTATTTTAGAGTTAAAAATCAAGATTTTTTTTGTATTATGATGATGTTGTTTTAGTTTTTTTTTTTAACAAATCGATATGATTTTAGTTAGACTATAATTTTAAATAGGATTTAATAGGTTTTAAATCCATATGTTAAGTAACTTAACCATAAAACTAATCTGGTTTAGTTAATATAAGTTAATGATCATTAATAAAACTTGGTTTAACAGATAGTTAGAAGCTTGTTTGACCATTCTTAATTCAAGATTTTTTAAGCAGTTTTCCTTTATATATATATATATATATATATATATATATATATATATATATATCTCTTTTTTTAATAAAGTGATTTAACCTAATTTTCATCGTTCTATAAAAAAAATAGATAGTTTTCAAGTTATTGGTGATTTTAATAATAATATATATATATATTTCTCAAATGATGTAACTAATTTAATTTGGTTAATATAAGTTACTGATTTAAATGATTAAATTAATAAAACTTGGTTTAATAGATATAGTTAAAAGTTTTTTTGCCATCTGTGTAAAATTGAGAAAATGTTAAGCAGTTTTTTTAAATATATATCTTTTGTTTTTTTTTTTAATTGATCCAACTTATTTTTTTAGCACTATAAAAGAGAAATAGATAATAAAAAATTGAATCATTGCTGATTTAAATATTTTAATAAAGAAAATATTTCTCAATACCTGTTTTTTTCTTGTCCTTGTATCTTTGAAAATTTTTTAAAAATGAAGCAACAAAACTTTTGAGAATCCATCGACAATAAATTCTGCATATCCAGCTGCAACACGTTACCATCTATCCAAACATCTCTAGAGGCGAGAGTCACGACAAGTAACAACTAATCTTTGCAAGCTCTGCTAAAAATTATCACTTTATGGGGACCCATCTCATCTGCAACTTTTTGCAGGATATTCTCAAAAACTCGACTACTTGTACTCTATGGTGATAGTATTGCAGTCGCAGATAAATTAACCAAACAGGTTTAATGCAGTGCAATACAGCTTTGTAATCAAATGGATAATATATTCTTCCATTAATAGAACTTGTTGACAAAAAAAAAATATATAGCTCCTCGATGGAGCCGCTCAAGGATTTGCTTCTTTTATCGCTTTACTATTTTTGCTTCTTAACAAATGATATTGTAACGACCCCATATCTGGGCCCAGAAAAAAGCCCAAAAGATTTCTGCAGAATACCCTAGAGTTTCTATCTCTTCTATTTTAAAAAGAGCCACGACTTAGCGGTGGGATAGATGTTTTTGTCCAGCGAAGCCCTACTGGTTTGTGATCAGGACAGCCGTCGATCAGCCACCTCGAAGGAAAAGCCACCAGAGCCATCTACAAAGACATATGAGACAGATCCAACCAGTCCTAGGAGAATGAGGAATCGAATAAGTATATCAAATCCAATCAATCTGAAACTTGGTAGGTATGTTCTGTACTCGTTCATCTATCCACTGCCGCAAGCGGTTCATCATTAGGATCTGTATACTGAAAGTTATGTGTGTTTATCTGAGCATGTTTGGAGTGATTCCGAAATTCGCATCATCATTTTATTTCCACTTTGCAAAGCGATTTCCCGGCGAATGGTGAGGATCCATGTAGAGCTGTAAAATGGGCGGGCAAAGCCCATTTAAACCCTGTCCAAATGTCCATTTTTTTATATGGATAAAATATGGGCATGTCCATATGGACAGTGTCCAAATTATACTTATGTCCATATTGACCATATAAAATATGGACTTATCTGTAGACCATTTACGACCATTTGAGAAAATGAATGAGATTTTGTATAAGGATTCAGGACTGTCATGAGGCCCATAACTGTAAAAATAGAACTCTAAGAGATTAGAATCAAGTTTATGTCTATAAAAATGGTAAATAGTCTTGCAAAAAGGAAGAAAATAAAAAAGACACTATATCATTCATTAGCTATTCTTAAAAGTTGCATTACAGACTCTTTGACTCAACTCAGAAGACTAATATTCTCTGGTCCAAAGATGCTAAAGACCAGAACAATCCGTAAAGAGACAGCAAAGTGGGGGAGGACCAAAGGAGACCCAGCTAAGATTGTCCCCAAGCCCTGTTACAAGAGTCAGAAATAGCTTAGATGATTATGATTTATCATGCTTCTTGGAATGGATCAAAATGAATCAATGCACCACCAATTCAAACACTAGTATATCATTCAACTATATGCACATTCCAAAATTTTTGGAAGTAAACTCCAAGAGTCCATGAGCTTTACCTTAAAGGTTCTTGAGCATCTTCACTTACCTGGTCCGTGAGCTTCTTCATTTGCCTGGTCAACAAATTCAAATTCCTCACCAACTTCCTGGAAACCACGTAACCAATTCCTTGTGCAGATAAGAGCTTGGACATTCATAGGTAGTAGACAGCTCCTATATTTATTTAAAACTTTACTTCCAATGCTGAATGAAGAATCAGATGATACTGTTGTTATTGGAATACTAAGAATGTCAATAGCCATTATTGACAACTCTTTAAAGCATTCAGACTCTTAAATGCAATGATATCCAACGTTGGCTCTTCTAAGTACAAGTCCAAAGTTGATTTTCCACTTCCACCTGTCCTTTGAGAAAAAAATGCATAAAACCCCTACATTTAAAGAACACAACATGTTACATTTTCTTAAGCAATCACCTAACACCATAAACTTAACACCATCTTAAGCAATCACCTAACACCATCAATTTAACACCATCTTAAGCAATCACCTAACACCTTAATACGAAAAGAGAGAAACAACAACAGAGAGGGAGACTGCTTTTGGGTGAGATATTTGTGTAACATACAAATATGAGATTTGGTCACAGTGTGAGTGTGTGACGGTAGTGAAACTCCCGACGAGAAAGAAAGATTGGAGGAGACTGTGTTATTTTTTTGAAGAAAATAGGAATAAGAAAATTAGAACTGAAAATATGGGCTGTGCATATTTTCATATGGTCTCAGCCCAAATTGTCCATTAAACAAATTACCCATTAAACAAACTGTCAACTTTGTCCATTTTAAAAATGGGTATGTCCATGTCCGTCCATAAAGAATATGGACTGGACTAGACCATGGTCGGCCCGCCCACTTTACAGCTCTAGATCCATGGAACGATTAGCCTATTGTTGGAAAGCCCCAAATGTCTTCTTTCCAGACGCACCGAGTTTGTTCCAATCTGTGGTATGAAAATATAGTTATATCCGTTGTTCTGAAGCGTATCTGTATAGTGCTGATTCACGACCAGTATGTTAAGATATGGAGTTTTGGTTAGGCAAACGTGGTCCGTTTGACCTGAATTTTTGATGGGAGCTTTTGGACTTGTAGATACCGTTATTGGTTGAAGGAAAACCGATTTGGAACTTTGGAGAATGGGAAATCTTATTGTCCAAACTGTAGCAGCTGATCTATCCAATGGAGGTTGCTCATCATGGTTAAGGCTAAGGTGAGGGCTATTCCTCAGAATTCTGTACTTTGGTCTAGAATTTAATACTAAATGTGATATGTTTTGTTTGATCGAGTCTAGGTATGTTTGTTTGTAAATTGAAGGTAGGAATATAGATGACTCAACCCAATTGATTGTGTAAGTTAAAACTGATAATTGTTTGTTATATATTATGTATGCATATATATCTATATATTATATATATAGTCGAGCATGTTAGACATTAGGGTGTGGTGGTACAGAGACGGATTTATGTACTATCGCCACTTGTGTGAGGGGGTGTGGGTAGCCTAGTCGATCTGCTGTCTGGTACCTTAAGATCGATAAATCGTCAAACCCGGCGGTGCCGTTGGACACTTCTTCCATGCTGATCTCTTGGTGGGAGGGTGTGGTCGGTCACTTAAACCCACGTAGGACCAACGATATGTATGCTAGGGTGCTTTAGGTGCCATGATTATTCATATTTAGTCTTTGTCCCGTGTTTGGAGTGCTATGACCGAAACTACGTTTTGTGCGATTAGCATCCCAAACCTCACTGAGTGACTCCCCAGTTTCTCACCTCTCTTTTTATCATTTTCAGGTGAGATTGACGAGTATATGGACATACGATGGATCAGATGCTTTGGGATATTTTAAATATGATTTTCCGTATTTTATTTTAAATAATTGTTTTATTATTTTATTTGGTGATAGCAATTGTGGATTTTTCAGAGATATGAGTAGAGTGGAGTATTGATGAGTTATTGGAGTTACTTGAGAGATAAGTTAGGGTTCGTGGCACTCCGTTCTCGGGTGAGGATGAAACGGGTGTTACAATTTGGTATTAGAGCGGGTTTGAGCGGGTTTGCCGTCCCTGTGCCGACCCAGGAGGCAGGTAGTAGTTAGAAATTTGGTTTTCAACGGCTTTCAAAGGTTTTCAAATGTTTTCAAAGTTTTCCGGGACCGGGGTATTTTCAACAAAAAAAAACACCCTTTCGATTAGTCCATTGATCATTATCTCTAGGTTTCAGCTAAAGTCTAACCAGCTTATTCTTTTCAGTCATCAGTGAGAAAAGTTACCCATTCTCCGGTCAGGGTTGTTGGCCAGCCATCATTCATCAGTTTGTAGTCGCCGAGCGTAATGTTCAACAAGTTTATTAAGAACCCATCAGACAGATTGCTCAGCAGGCAGTTATGCAAGCCGCTCAGGAGGAAGTACAGTAGGTTACACAAAGAGGATGCTGCAGTTGCAGTAGAGAAGGTTGCAGTACTCGTCAAGTTAGACGTCTGAAAGAGTCGATTGTTCGATAACTTCAGCCAGTCAATGTTCAGGGATCAGCATCAAACAAACAAGCAGCACTAATGGAGAAGTTGAGGAGTTAAAATAAGAGGATCGGGGATCTGTTAGTAAGAGAGTCAATTCTTGTGAGTATACTACCTCCATCTTAATCATCACTGTCGCCGCAAACATTTGGAGGAGGATGCTGAACCATAATCTAGACTATATGAAGTTTTACATTGGTGGGAAAGAGTTCTCGGGAGTAGCCACGGCAGTTATGAATTTACTCATGAGGATTTTCAAAAGGAGTTCACGAGGAAATTCTACCACGGCAAACCGGGAATGCCAATGCGAATGTCTTCAAACACATTTCTCGAGGCACTAGGACAATCAAGAAGTATAAGCGTGAGTTCAGTTGTCTGCACAAATTTGTTGGGGGTTATCATAGATGAGGAGAACTTGATCCAGAGGTTTGTGAAGGCCCTGCGAGTGGATATTAGCAAGCGAGATTACACCAGCTTGATCTATTTGGTGGAAAAGGCGTTTATTCAGGAGGTAGGGATCATAGAGGCGCAAAATCTCTACAAGGTGACTCATTCAAAGCTTGAAAATACTTATTCGGGACATAGGAGGGCGTCAGAAGTGCTAGGACTTCCACTATATTGTTTTCTTCATCACCGCCACCATTTCAGGAGAGTCGATGTAGTGTTTTTCATGCAAACAATTGTACCATGTCACAAATATTATCAGTCTAAGCCAGTGGATGCACCAATTGTTAATCAGAGTTCAGCACCAGCCGTGTCACCGAGGGGTTATCGCAGTCGTGGATTTGTTAGAGATATGAGTAGAGCGGAGTATTGATGAGTTATTGGAGTTACTTGAAAGATAAGTTAGGGTTCGTGGCACTCCGTTCTCGGGTGATGATGAAACGGGTGTTACAATTTGGTATCAGAGCCAGGTTAACATTTTCAGGGATTGCCCGTAGAGAGTTCAGGGGTTACTTCTGCCACCACGTGAGCAATAAGCCATAACCGCGAATATTTGTTGTTGGAGACCATGAGAGAGCTGAGATTGTTGTTTTGAGGTTGTGAATTTTAGTTATTGTGTTTGAGTATGTTTCTTTTGTGGAAACCGTTGCTACTAAGTACTTGTGTTTGTGTTTGGTCAATTTTAGCTTGGGGTGGGGTAACTGATAGCCTATTTGTTAGTGGAGTTATGGATAATTTTGTATATATTGTTTAAGTCAAGTGTTAGTTCTTTCATGGTATATTCGAGCCGAAGAGTAATCAAATTCAGAAAGTCAGTGCAGTTGATTGGGGACCTTCAGTCATTCATCAAGGTGTACCACTTGTAGTCGAGGGAGTTGAGTTCATCGGAGTGTTAGCAGTATGGAACTTAAACCACTGTGATGTAATTTTACGGACAGGTTGTTTACCATGACAGTGTGTGATATTAGATTTTCAGAAAATTAGAGTCCGAGCCGATCGGATACTCAGACGAATATCTAGCCAACCACTGACGGTTCAGGAGTGTCAAAAAGAAAAAAGGTTTCAAGGAGACTGTCTATCATGGTCAGAGGTTTTTACGAGAAAGGTAAAATTCAGGAGAAAACTTATGAGTCCGAATCTCAGTTGAGCTGATCATCCGGAAAATTTTGAGCAATCAGCCAGAAAGATCCGGACTTGAATTCGGGGACGAATTCCTCGTAAGTGGGGGAGAATTGTAACGATCCGATATGTAGGCCCAAAAAAATGGTCAAAATATTTCTGCAGAATACCCTAAAGTTTCCGTCTCCTCTATTTTAAAAAGAGCCACGACCTAGAGGTGGGATAGAGGTTTTTGTGTAGTGAAGATCTACTGATTTGTGATCAGGACAGCTGTCCAGCCACCTCGAAGGAAAAGCCACCAAAACCATCTACAAAAATATAGGAGACAGATCCGACCAGTCCTAGGAGAATGAGGAATCGAATAAGTAAATCAAATCCAATCAATCTGAAACTTGGTAGGTATGTTCTGTACTTGTTCATCTATCCACTGCCGTATTATTAGGATCTATATACTGAAAATTATGTATGTTTATCTGAGCATGTTTGGAGTGATTCCAAAATTCGCATCATCATTTTATTTCCATTTTGCGCGGTGATTTCCCGGCGAACGGTGAAGATAAATGGAACGATCAACCTATTGTTGGAAAGCCCCGAACGTCTTCTTTCTAGACGCACAGATTTAATTGCGATATGTGGTATGAATATAAAGTTATATCCGTTGTTCTGAAGCGTATCTGTATAGTGCTGATCTGCGACCAGTATGTTAAGATATGGAGTTTTGGTTAGGCAAACGTGGTCCGTTTGACCTGAATTTTTGCAGGGAGCTTTTGGACTTGTACATACAGTTATTGGTTTAAGGAAAACCGATTTGGAACTTTGGAGAATGGGAAATCTTATTATCAAAACTGTAGCAGCTGATCTGTCCAATGGAAGTTGCTCATCATAATTAATGCTAAGGTCATGAGGGCTATTTTGCAGAATTCTGTATTTTCGTCTAGAATTTTTTAGATGAAATTTAATAATTATTTGTTATATATTATGTTTGCATATATATCTATATATTATATATATAGTTGAGCATGTTAGACATTAGTGTGTGGTAGTACAGAGACAGACTTCTGTACTATCGCCACTTGTGTAAAGGGATGCGGATAGCCTAGTCGATCGCTGTTTGGTGCCTTAAGATCAATAAATCATCAAACCCGGTGGTGCTGTTGGACACTTATTCCATGTTGACCTTTTGGTGGGAGGGTGCGGTCGGTCACTTAAACCGTCACGTAGGACCAATGATGTGTATGCTTGAGTGCTTTAGGTGCCATGATTGTTCATGTTTAGTCTTTATCCTATGTTTGGAGTGCTATGATCGAAACTGCGTTTTGTGCGATTAGCATCCCAAACCTCACTGAGTGATTCCCCAGTTGCTCATCCTTTTTTTTTTTTTATCCTTTTGAGGTGAGATTGACGAGTAGATAGATATACGATGAATCGGATATTTTGGAGTATTTTAAATATGATATTTCGTATTTTATTTTAAATAATTATTTTATTATTTTATTTGATGATAACAGTTATAGATTTGTCGGAGATATAAATAAAGTAGAATATTGATGAATTATTGGACTTACTTAAAAGATAAGTTAAAGTTTGTGGCACTCCGTTCTCAGATGAAGATGAAACGAGTGTTACAGATATTTTAGACACAACAAATAATAATATGTTTGAAAAGTGATATCACAAAGTAATATTTAAGAAATACAAGTTTGAGAAAATTATGCGGATCGTTAAAGAGTTGGACTCGATGAAAGTATCAAAACTCAGAAAAAATTTCCTTCTTGTGGCAAACATATGCATCCAAACTCAAAGTTCTAGATTTGGCAAAACGAGCATCATCCTAATACAAAACATCTAAACATAGAAACAAATATCACAGTAATGTTTGCTAACGCTGTGGGTTATAATATCTAGTTGTTTTCTAGTCTCCTCACCGAATTTGCACATAAATAAACTGAGAGGTTTGGAAGGACTTTTCAGGCAGGAGGGAAGTATTTGTGGAGATTAAAAGGAAGAGCATAGAACTCTTCGGTTCTCGGGTCACTCTTGAAAGTCCAGAATCTGTCCCACCAATGTTTACCTCTGTCTTTCCTGATCGAACCATCTTTCTTGTGTAGCGTTGTGTCCAAGAAGTAAGCCACGCATCCTCCCACGAAGGCCTTGGATGAGAAGGGAACATTGACAATGTCGTTGAACCATCTTGCTCCTGTATGGACTGGACCATAGCCTTTAATGGCTGTGTGCTCGTTGAAATACTGTGGAATTGATAGACCTAGGAAGATTGAGAAGCCCAAAATGAACAAGGTCCTGAAGCTATTCAGGTTGCAATACTGCAGCAAACTCAGTCCTCCAGCACCTGATCAACCGTTTTTGTTTTTAAACATGAGATATAGCAATAAGCCAGTAACAAGTCAAAAGGTAAACCAGATTTTCTCACCCTACTATAGTGTTTACTTCTGCTACTTATAAAGAATACTCACCTACATAAGCGAAGAAAAGACAGTACAAGGCGGCAATGATAGGAGCAGGTATTGATGCAAACACTGCCCCAAACTTCCCTGCATTGGATCAATATAAGCCAATCCAATTAAGTGAGTTACTACTTCAATTCTTGATAAATTTTCTTAAAAGGACAAGCTTACCAAGAATTGAGAAGAATATCATAAAGCCTGCAGATATTTGGACAACTCTCCTGCTACCAACTTTTGTAAGCGCTAGCAGACCCGCATTCTCGCTGGGACATATTGTAAACAAACACAACACACCATTAACAATCAACTCATGTGCATATGCCAGTTTTAACAAAGGAAATGAGGTCTTACACAGAAACTGAAGACCCTATGCCAGTTCCAAACAACCCTGAGATTAAAATTGCAACTCCCTAAACCAGAAGTTATAACACAGTTGAGAGACAACGTTAGATAACTGACCACTTGCTTGCCATGAGAAAGCATCATTGATGATATATTTATAGATGAAGCTTATGAAGTGAGTATCTTACCTGCCAGCCAACACCGCGGCTGATAACAGAAGGTGGCGGCATTGTGGCACTAGCATACCTTGAGATAGCAATAAAAGCTCCTGTCGACTATTTTGTATTTGGTTGATAACCAAATAAACGAAAGAAAAGACATGATTAAAACAAAGAGCAAGAAAAATTCAAAAGAATGAAGAGATTTAGTCTCTTTGACTTTAAAAACTTATTGAGTATGCAACCTATGAGATTCATTTATTTAAGGAACACATGTAATATATACGATAATTGTGTGATGTAACTACACGTGATGGGGATGAGTGAAACAAACCTCAACAAGAGCAACAAAAGAAGCCATCATCATGGCAAAGGCTTCACCGGCATCAAACAATGGTGCTCCCCATTGGAACGGCCATGGAACTCTTATCCTGCACAATGAGTTAAGCCTAAAATGGTAAGCCAAACTTGACCATCTGTCATTAAAAAAGATGACTTTCTTGCTAGATATCACAATGAGTTTGTAATCCCTGAGAACTCTAGTGTCCAATGACCAAGCCATGTTCTGTATTCTTACCATGGAGCAGAACCTATGAGCCCAGCACGATCAGTTCGGCAGCTTCTTTGAGTATCTGTTTTGTCACCATTATAGGCACCACCAATTGTAAGAAAGAACGCATAAAGCCATACTATCGCCACAGAAAATATGACTGCATAGCGAGCAAACACATGTTTTCCTCCCTTCATAACATTTGGTATGTACTGCAAAAAGTATGACCCAGACAATAAGAACACATCCGGATCAATAACTTGTGATGTAAAGAACAGATGATATTGCTGCAAATTGCTACCACTTATGATTCTGTAACTACAACTACCTGTGATATAAGTATAAGAATAATAAGCCCCGGCACTCCAATCTCGATACAATTAGCAACCTGAGCGGGAAAAACAGAATCAAGATTCAACTAGTTTAACAACACTTAGCTTTTGTACTCTCATTTACAGAACATGACTTACACCGGGAAAGCCTAACTCGTACAGGCCAAGACCAACTAATCCAACCAGAGGAGCAGCAGAAAGAGGACTTAAGAACCTGTAATAGCAGAAGTTTGGTAAGCTGTTCTTGACCGAGATTTGAGTCTAACGTAAGCTCAAAGACTGACCTTACAACATTACGCCAAAGGCCACTGAAGCCAAGGATAATTTGAAGAGTGGAAGAAACAATTAGAGCACCCTGTGTTGCCCTAATGATCCTCGTAAAGCGCTGATAATGCATAAAAAGGGTATTTTAGAGTAAACTAAATAATCAAGCTAATAAAAACACAGCTGAATAAGTGTGAGCTACGAACATCAACTGGATCTGCAATGTCGTTGAATCTTCCAGAAAGCATGACTGAGATTGTAACTGGCACAAATGTATAAGATGCTCCAATAACAGCAGGTAATCTAGTTCCAAACACTGTTTGGAGCAACGTGTTTATTCCAGCTACAAAGAGTATTGTCTGAATCAGCTTCGCCTTCTCTTCCTGCCAAATTTCATCAGAAACTTTTTAAGTGCAATAAAAAGGGTAATTTCAACAAGTTTTCTCTAGAGAAGAGACTTACGTTTCTACCTCCCATTTGTGGAACCAAGGCCGATGGAATCAGAACTGTTGTTCCAAGCATTACAAGGTAGTGTTGGAACCCAAGCAGAATTGCCTCAGCTAAAAAAGATAAAAGAACAAACTCTCAATCTTACATTTTACCAAATAAGAAAAGCTTTAAACCTCATTTTCAAACAAAGAACTACTCAAAAAACCAATTACCAAATTAGAAACATATATTTAATATTATATTCGTGAAAATGTGAGATTAAGTTTATTCTCCTATGTTAACAGAGAGAATGATCCTCAAAACACCTAAAAGATTCTCAAGGTTGTAATAAGAACAATTCTTAAAAGAAGAAAAAGTAAAGAATCTAATCCTAACTTTGCAACAAAAAGTAAAAAGCAGAGCCACTTTCAAGAAGTAAAACAATGGAAGAATCTAATCAATCACAAAGTCTCCCAAACTATGGATCATATACCGAGAAGGTCTGAAGAACAAACAATCAAGAACCAAAAAATCAAGAAAATGAAAAAGATAAACAAAACTCACGCCATGGAGGAGGGCTTGTAATGCAATAAGCGATATCTGGAAGCTGTTCTTTTGGAGGATGTGGTTGTGGCTCAGACGCTTTTGGTGCTGGAGCTGACATCTTTAAGCTCTGCAACAACATAAAAAACCAAAACTTTCACATGACTTTCAAGCCCAAATCCCAAAAGCAGCAAAAGTCACGAACTCTGAGCGCCAAGGCCAAACAGAAAACAAGAATCCATGAAAAAAAGAAAGAAAAAATAACCCTCGTTTTGAGCTAAACTCACATCACAAAACTACGCAAAAAAGAAGAGAATCAAGTCAAAGAAAGGGAAACAAGAAAGAGAGAGAGAGAACTTACAGAAGATCTTCTTAGAAACTTGTGGTTATGAGGAAGAAGAGACTCTCAAGAGAGTAAACTAGAAGAAGCTTGGGGAAGAAGGAGTGGAGAGACAGGTGTACTCTGCACAGTCTCCGTTTTGGTTTTTATCTCCGTTACTTGTGCACCGACTGACGTAAGCACGAAAACAACCTCCTACCTGTCTCACTCTAAATTAATGTTATTAGTCGCTCACGCAAATCCTAAAATTAAATGAAGTAGTAGAATTTTTGAGAATCAATGAATGAAATACTTAATTATTTTGTTGTTGGCAATGAATGATAGATGTATCAACGTGGCATCTCCAACTGCTACTATTATATATAACAGCGTCCAAACACACAAGAGCAAAAATGATGATATTGATTGCACTAAAACCAAATAAAAGGAAAAAGCAAAGATGTTAATACAATATTGTTGTTTAGGCCTGTTTGTCCATGTGACGATAAAAAAAAAGACATTAGGGCCCATGTAAGTTAAGCCTATATGACTATATATAGCAAATCACCCATTTTTGTCTGTTTAAGCCCGTCTACAACTCTACATTAAAGTTTAATGGGCTCAACGAATTTTGACGTGACAGTTGGCTATAGGTGACTAGGATGATGTGACGGGAAAAACGCTCTATTCCCCTATGGCCTATGGGATCAAACTGGTAAGAAAAATGGAGTAGAAATAAAACGAATACAGCAAAATTAAAAAAATGGAGCAAAATTTATATCATGTATTACTAGTTGATATAATAGAAATTCTAGTTCGTTCACCAAAAATTATTGTCTTATGTTATCATATGGTACAATTTAATTTAATTCAACAAAAACTTAATAAATGATAAGAAACCACAAAACTTTTTATTTATTTGTTTTTTTTAATTAAATTTATGATAGAAATAATTAAGTATATAATTATATGAAAAATTGAAAAAAAATATTATGAAAGTCAAAGAAAGAGGAAAGCAAAATACAAGTTTTTACGTAAACATAATTTATGGACCCTGCAATCAGTATGCATGTACAGTCATTTTCACTTTTTATTTTTACTAGGGATGGACCTATATATCCTGCGAATACGCGGAGACGGATGTAGTTACTTTATTTTTGTATTTTTTGGCATTTAGTCTACTTCTAAGGGGGGTTTTAATGAAGGAGTTTTTAGAGAAATTATTTAAAAAATAATTCAAAAAGAAAAAAAATCTCAAAACCGGTTCTAATCCCAGAGCTTTTAGAGCATGAATAACAGTAGGTTTTTATAGAATTTTTTAGTAATTTAAATAAATAATAAAAAAATTAGGAAAGAGAACATAAAAGTTTCTTGTCACAGAACTTTTAAGAAATTTGAAGAATTTCAGTTTTATACGGATTTCTTTTTTATTGAACAATTTACTTATACAATAAAATATTAATATTTTCATTTTTTAAGAACTTTTCAAATGGTTCTCGGATAATGATGCTCTTAGAGGCGGTTATGAACTCAAACCTGTCTCTTTTCTATTGGTTACTTTTTTTTTTGGTTTTCTCTCTCTTTCTCGCCTCTTTCTATCTTACTCGACGATTGCCATAAGGTAAAAACTAGAAAAGAACATCGTCTTGATCAACGGCTTCAGAGCTGGAGAAAACCTGCTAACTTTCTCAATGATTTTCATCCTCTTTCAAAGTTCGATTGCAAGGTGAATTTCACTGCGAATCCTTTTATTGATTTTTTTGTTCAATTTATATTAATTTCTGGGTTTTGAATCATCAGAAGATTGCCTTTTCCCTCGATATTTGATTTTATTGTTGAAAATAGAAGAATGGTTTATGGATCTTGTACTTAGATTTAGGATTTGGGTAAATTGGCGATTTTTTTTTATAATTCAATGTCTCATGTATTGATTTTTTTTTTTTGTCTCCTTTGGTTGGTGACTTGGTGGAAAATGAATATCAGAACTGCCCAGTCCTTGGCAAAGAGTATGAGCGTTGGTGTTTGTTCAGACAAGACTCTCTTGTTTTAGTCCTCAGCATAAAGAGGTTAGTCCTTTCTCTTGTAAGCATTTGGAATGTCTGAATTCTGTATCCATATGATACGATTCTGCAATTTGTTGTCCAGTTCATGTGTAATCATGCAGCATATATGATTTATAATTTGTGTTTGTGAGTTTCATATAGCATTGCTCCAACTCGGGTGTTCTATGGAACCTTTGTTTTCTTTTTCTGACTATTCTCTGTTCTTGCTTCATCTTGTTTTGTTTATGAGTATATCTATATTTTGCAGATGCTTATCGAGAAGCCTGCGTAGCAGTTTTGAAATAGTTCGTTGTTCAAAACTACTCTGAGTGAATATGAAGTTTGTGTGTGGTTTTAATATAGTGTTCAATGCTCAATAAGGTGGTTCAGTAGCGTATCTAGTGTTCAAAGGCCTGAGACTTGTGACTTGTGAACTGTCTCTGTGATCTGATATGTGTGTTGGAATTGCTCGGGTTCTCTTTGCCTATGTATTTTATTCTCTGTGGTTAGTATTCTTTAACTTGCATGATATTTGTCTAAATATGGTGTGAGGTATATCTTTAAAGCCAAACAACTTGCAAAGCTTTTGTTTGTCTTCTGGTGTTGTCTGTATTTGTGGCATTATAATGACATTGATTTTACTAAGTTTAATGATACAAATCTCTCTTGTTCTTATACTTTTCTCTTTAAATTCATTAAAACATGTAATCTTTCTTAAAACCTATGCGAGGTTCTAACCATTGGAAATGAAAACTGTTAAGAGGTTTTTAATTTATAAAGTTTTGAAAATTTATAATTAAAATAATGATCAGAACCCATGAGGAATTTATACCATTGGAGATGGTCTTACATTTTCATATATTTTCTTTGTTTTTTTAATCTTATCATTTGCCCTGTTACATTATTATTTTATTATTAGTTACTATGTTCCTTTCTCTTTCCTCTGATTATTTTTTTATTCATTCATTCTAAAACATTACAAACTTGCATACTCTTATTATCCGTAAGAGCTAGTCTGGACTATCTCATGTCCTTCATTCATGGATGTGTGGATATACATACAATGTATGGTTGCCTGACTTTATATAATAGTTTCTTCTTCTGTAAGATGATCATCCAATATAAGCAATGTTAATGTTCAGCGTAAGATCAGCCAATAAGCAATGTTAGTGGTCGGCATTAATTGATCTCTTTGTAATTTGAAAGGTGAATATAATAAAAGATGCTGACAAAAGATGTCTAGAATTATCCATATATAGTAAAAAACTATTATGAGGATCCCTTTTACCGCGGATCCAAAAAGCATAAACATGTTTTTTATTCCTAATTTCAATGTAACAGATGAGTTTGGACAACCGCTACAAGCTCCTTGCATTCTCAGATTCACTATACCACGTTCACTGATCCATCAAATTCGAAGGATTGTACTTGAGAGATAAAAAGAGATTGCCTGGATCATAATAGATAAAATTCGAGGAAGATAACATACGGATCAAACCCACAATACTAAATTTCCCAATTGCCTGTCTGATGCTTGTTTGTAAGACTTCTGATACGAGTAGGTAGTAAAAGAGCTAGTACAAAGATGTAAAAGAGATAAAGATGTATATTTCCTTCTTGTCGTTTGGTAAAAGAGACAACCAATACAATATTCTCTCTCTCCCAAAAGTACTCAAAACATACATACCCTTTCTTACTACTACTATTTCACTACTTATAGAAACTGCAGACTGCAGGCCACACCACGCTGCTCCCACGTGCGAACAACGGATCGTACAAACTCTTACTTATTCTCACACACTCGCTTCTAGATAGTACTAACGGAATTGACTTCAGTTTTGGGCCAAAACACACTCCTCATGTTTGGGCTTTCTTCTTCTTGTATTGGAATAGAATCGGAGGATGTTGAGCCTCAAACATATCATTACCCCCTCCTTTGAAATTGACGTTGTCCTCAAGGTTAAATGCCGGAAACTGACCTTGAATCACATTGTTCCATTCCCATGTACTGTCAAACTCCGGCAACCCCTTCCATTTGATCAATACCTCCTTATGTCCTGTATTAGCATTCACCCGCTCTGCTAGTATCGATTCTGGTTCGGCTTCCAAGACCCCTTCTCCTGTCAATTATGGCGGAATTGAAATGGCTACCTCCGTGTTGCCAATTGCCTTCTTGAGTTGAGAAATGTGGAACGTAGGGTGGAGTTTGGCTTCCGATGGCAACTTCAAACGATATGCCACCTTCCCCACTCGAGCCTCAATCTCGTAAGGACCATAGAACCGTGCTGCTAGGTTTTCATTCCCCCAACGTGCCAATGACTGCCTCCGATAAGGTCTCATCTTCAAATACACCCAATCTCCAACATTGGACTTAACGTCACGTCGATGTGCATCCGCCTTCTTTTTCATTATTTGCTGAGCTTTGTTCAAGTTACCCTGTAACAGACTCAGCATACTGTCACGTTCCAGCAATTGTGCTTCCAAGTCTGCGTTGATCGTGGAGCCCCTTTCAAACTTCATTAATGCTGGTGGCTCTCTCCCATACACGGCTTGAAAAGGAGTCATGCGAATGGCTGAGTGAAAGGCCGTGTTATAACTCAACTCCGTCCAGGCGAAATACTGAGCCCATGTTCGTGGTTTCTCACCAGCAAAACACCTCAGATATGTTTCCAGACCGCGGTTAGTAACCTCCGTTTGCCCATCCGACTGAGGGTGGTAGGCTGTGCTGAAACAGAGTTTAGTCCCCGCCAATCTGAACAGTTCTTTCTAAAAGAGGCTCGTGAACACTTTATCCCTGTCGGAAACAATCTTACGAGGGAACCCATGAAGTTTGATTACCCTTTGTTTGAAGACCCTTGCAATGTCTGGAGCCGAGAAAGGATGCTTCAATCCGATAAAGTGAGCATACTTTGTAAGTCGATCTACTACCACCAACACTGCATTATACCCTTCTGACTTCGGCATTCCTTCCACAAAGTCCATTGATACATCTTCCCACACCCTGTCTGGTATAGGCAGAGGCTGCAAAAGACCCCCCGGCGTCAATGTGGAGTACTTGTACTGTTGACATACCTGACAGGCAGCAACGTAGCGTCAGATATCTGTCATCATTCCTGGCCAGTAAAACATTTCCGCAATGCGTTTCTGAGTTCTTATTACTCCTCCGTGGCCACCAATCTTACTGTCATGAAACTCTCCAGGATGAGGTTAATAACAGAAGAGTTTTTGGGTTTGACAAGTTTACCTTGGCGAAGCAGCCTCCCTTGAACCAAAGCGAACTCAGCTTTTGAACTGGGATCCTGCTGAGTTCTTCTTTAAGCTTACGCAACTCTGGATCACGATCCACCTCAGAGCATATTTCTTCCAACTGGATGGCTGCTGGAACCGACATTGTGTGCAACTCCACTACAGCTTCTTTCCGAGAGAGAGCCTCTGCCGCCTTATTTTCCAACCCAGGGCGGTATTGGATATCAAAATCGAATCCCAGAAGCTTAATCAGCCACCTCTGATACTCCAAGTTCACTTCTCTTTGCTCCAGCAGAAACTTCAGGCTTTTTTGATCTGTCCTGACCAAGAACTTCATTCCCATTAAATAACGCCTCCATTTTTGCACCACAGACACTATTGCCGTCAATTCCCTCTCATAAACTGATTTCATCCTCTGTCGCTCTGTGAGGGCTTGGCTAAAGTAAGCCAAGGGTCGCTGATTCTGCACTAACCCGGCCCCAACCCTACTTCGAAAGCATCAGACTCAACTATAAATACAGCCTCAAAATCAGGCAGAGTAAGCACTGGCACCGTAGTCATGGCCTTCTTCAACTTCTGAAATGATTATGTTGCTTATGGATTCCAGTGAAACTGATCTTTCTTCAACAAATCTGTCAGCGGACGAGTAATCAACCCATAGTGTCTCACAAATTTTTGGTAATACCCCATGAGTCCGATAAACCCATGCAACTCTTTGATATTTCGAGACTCCCTACTCCACCATGGCCTGTATCTTCTCGTTGTCTGCTGCTACTCCTTCTTTGGTGATCACGTACCCCAGATACTCCACCTTCTCACTGCCAAACTGGCACTTCTTCTCATTGGCATAGAGTTGGTGTGCACAGAGCAACTGTAACACCGTGCGCAAATGTTCCCTATGGTCTCTCTCACTCCGACTGTACACTAGAATGTCATCGAAAAAGACCAGCACAAACTTCCTCAGATGGGGTCAAAAAACTTCATTCATCAGTGCTTGGAACGTGGCCGGTGCATTTGTCAAGCCAAATGGCATTACAAGGAATTCGTAATGCCCATCGTGTGTTCTAAAAACAGTCTTTGGCACATCTTCTGCCCTCCCGCGTATTTGATGATGACCGGAGCGTAAATCGAGTTTAGAGAAGATCCGAGCTCCATGGAATTCATCAAGAAGTTGATCGATCATTGGAATGGGATAACGATCAGCAACTGTTACCTTTTTTAACGCACGATAATCAATGCAGAATCTCCAACTGCCATTTTTTTTTCACCAGAAGCACCGGACTCGAGAATGGGCTCGTGCTATCCTGGATGATACCGGCTCCTAACATTGCTGCGATTTATCTTTCAATCTCCGCCTTTTGAGCCTGTGGGTATCTGAAGGGTCGCACACTCACCGGACTGGCCCCTGTCTCCAAGATGATATCATGTTCTCTACCCTGCGATGATGGCAATCCTTGCGGTTCTTGAAACACTTGAGAGAACTCATCCTTGATCCACGAGTAACTCCCCACTGTTCGCACCGTATCTGCATTTTGATCAACCTGAATGCCTCCATATTCGACAATGACGCCCTCTTTCCACCGCGCCTTGAGTGAGACAGCAGCTGAGTGTAAGCTTGGTTCCCCTTGTACCGTGATCAGATGCTCTCCCAACAGAAACTTCATCCACTGCAGCTTCCAATTCACCCTCGTCTCTCCTAATGTTTCGAGCCACTGGACCCCCAAGATTACATCCACCATACCCAATTCCAGCGATAAGAAACTTGAGTTAATAATGCATTCTGGAAGTTGCAACTCCACATTCACACATACATCACGCCCCCCTACCATCCTTCCTCCACCGACAATCACTCCATACCCTTTCGTCTAACTCACGCGAAGACCCAACTTCTTCGCTAACTTCTCAGATATGAAGTTATGGGTAGCTCCGCTGTCCACCATCACCACTACGTCCACCTCACCCATCTTTCCCCAGAGCTTCACAGTGTGAGGATAAGAGATTCCCACCACTGAATAAGCTAATAACTCTGCCGTCTCCGCCATCTCCATCTCAGTGACAGACTCGAGCTCCACCGATTCGTCTAATAGCTCTGTTTCGAGTCCGTTCTTGCGTACCAACAATACCATTAGCTCTTTGCGTGGGCAACAATGATTAGCATGAAATTTCTCATCACACTTAAAGCACAGTCCTTCAGCCTTCTATTTAGTGACCTCAGCTGGCGTTAATCCTTGAAAGTTTTTGCGAATCCTCCGGTTGAGCTTGCCGGAGCAACGCCTTGCAATGTCCATTCTTCGACTGTTTTAGCCAGACTCATCATTTTGTTCAACGTTTTTGGCTCAAACATTTTGACTCCTGCTCGCACCTGAGCCTTCAGACCGATCATATACGCCATACTCAACACTTTCTCCGACAACTCTGGCGCGTTGGTAGCTAAAGACACAAAATCTCGGTTGTACTCCCTCACCGTTCCCTCCTGCTTCAATGTGAGGAGTCGCTCGCCGGCGGTCGTGTCGCTGGACACCGAAAACTGCTCCAAGATGCAACCTTTCCTCTGTTCCCAGGTCAAAAACGGACTTTGGTCACGTTGCCATCGATATCACATCAAGGCTTCCCCGACAAAACACATACGCACCGCCCGAAGCTTCTCCTCCTCCGAATATTCTCTGATCTCAAAGTATTGATCCACCCATAAAACCCATCCGTCGACATCCTCTCCATCGAACAACGGTATTTCCATTTGACGGTCCAGTATGGTGGAACACATCATCGAGCTGTTGTGTTGCGTGTTGGTGTTGTTAAGAGTTATATCCTTTTTCCCCGACTCTTCGATCGACGCTGACGTCCCGATTTGGCTCTTCCCTCCTCCTGCCGGTGCGTCAGACTTGACCTCAGTGTGAAGCGTCACCATGACACTTCTCTCCACCAGACGTCTCACCGCCTTCATATTTGGGTTTCTCCGGTGTTATCTCCACGTGAACGGGTGAAAGCTCCAAAATTGTCTGCGCTCGTTGTTTTTTCGCTTCCTCCTCCTCCTGAAAACATTGTTCCATCTTTTCAAGGAACGAGAACCTGTTCATCTTTTCTTGTATCGCAACCTCTTCTTGCTCGAGGGTCGTCACTCTTGTTGTTGCGCCACAACCACTGTTGACAGTTTTCCGATCTCTTGTTGCAGCTGTTCCAACGCCTGATCCATCTTTGGTGGCATGATTATCCCTGAATCGAACGGCTCTGATACCACTTTTGCTACGAGTAGGTAGTAAAAGAGCTAGTACAGAGATGTAAAAGAGATCAAGATGTATATTTCCTTTTTGTCGTTTGAAAAAGAGACAACCAATACAATATTCTCTCTCTCCCAAAAGTATTCAAAACATACATACCCTTTCTTACTACTACTACTTCGCTACTTATATAAACTGCAGACTGCAGGCCACACCACGCTGCTCCCACGTGCGAACAACAGATCCTACAAACTCTTGCTTATTCTTACACAGTCGCTTCTAAATAGTACTAACAGAACCGATTTCAGTCTTAGGCCAAAACACACTCCTCATGTTTGGGCTTTCTTCCTGTTGTATTGGAATAGAATCGGAGGATGTTGAGCCTCAAACATATCAACTTCCTTCATCATTGCTACAGTTTCAGAGTAATCTTAAATCAGGAAAACGGCACAAAAGTTGTTAGGCCACAGGCTTGTCTACCAAAACCCAGGAAACGGTGATAACAGTTTATTATTCAATTCATGTCTACTACTCTTAAGCTCAATAAACCTTGTCTTTGTAGCAAAAAGGGTCAATCCACACTCAGGGAGTTTCAACACACTAATGATGCAGACTCAAACTTAATTCAAGTGCAATCAGAAATCTAGATAAGTAATTAGCAATCTTAATCAAGAGGGTAAACAAGAAACCAAAATAAAATGTAAGACAATGATCAAAACATAGCAAAAACATAGAGATTCAAATATTAAAAAGGCATTAGGCAAATGGATTAAGATCAATGGCTTTCTGCTGATCAATTGGTGATGAAGGGTTGACTAACACAAGCTAAACAGTCCTAGCATTAGGCAAACAAGAGTAAACCATAACATTCTCATGAAATGATCCTTGCTAAACAAGTCAAAACCATCAATTCTTATTGGGCTAAAACAGGTCAACAAGCAATAAACACAAGCCTAAGCATGCAACTAAACCATTTAACATCAATTCTCATTGGCTAGAAAGTAAAGCTCTCAAAAGGTTTAAGTCAGGCACTTCATCAAACACTTTCTATGCACAATGAACCCTAAAGTCTAGGATCAGAGATTTTTCCACTTTCCTAGCATGAAGATCAACCTAATGAGGTAGAAACAAGAAGATAAACAGCATCAACCCTTAATCACCCCTTAATCACCTTAGGTCTACCTAATCCATCAACCTAACTAGATAACTATTCATTAATCATGATGAAAATACACAAATCCATACTAGATAGGTGCATAATCAAATGATTAATAAGAATAAACAAAAAGATAAAAAAATTAACAAAATCAAAAGAAGAACTTGTTTTAGATTAATGAAAAATACCCAAAAGGTTTTAGGTTTTCACAAAAGATAATAAGATGCTATACTAATTAGGTTTTTAGACTAAATATAGTAGAAGCATAAAAATTAGGTTAGCCCAACAAATCTGGGTTTAACCAAAAAGAGAAATGGGCTTCAAACCCAAAGTCAAAGTTGGTCAACAGAAGCTTGAGAGTCGTGGCGGGCAGGACAAACCGCCACGCAAACCGCCAAGGCGTGGCGGGGGGGCNCAGCCAAACCGCCAGATACTGGTCGCCAGATGCTTCACAGAAATCCGTCTTCGATGCTCAAAAAACTCATGGCGACCAGATTGTGCCCGCCAAACCAAGTAGCCAGATGCATGGCGAGTTGCAAACCGCCAGATGCAACCCGCCAAATGCTTTGCAACTTCCGGTTCTTCTCGTGGCGGGTTCTTTGTTTGCCACTGCTGATCGCCACACCCTGGCGAGGGAAAGAAAGCCGCCAAGCAAACCGCCAGATAGTCCTTCTTCACTTCTTCATGCCTTTTGCCTCCATTTTTCTCCCAAATGCCTCCAAATCCACCAAAACACCACTCCAACACCTGAAAAAGAGAAAACCAAACAAATGCAACCTAAAATGTCTATATGCAATGGAAATGACAAAAAACAATGAAGAAATCATGATCAAAATGATGCAAAATACATAAATATCAAACGGCTCAAGATTGTTTACTACAAATCGCGATATCAAGAGAAACCCACAAGGTAGATTTACACCAAAAAAAAAAAAATCTGTAGTTGTCTATAAGATCAAGATTTATCATATCGATTGTGATGTGAGATCACATTACAAAGAGATGAAATATAACATAAAAAAGGAACTATAGAGTTAAATTTTGGTACCGGTGAGAACCAAAACGTGATCACGACCATCAGATCACTTTCAAGCTATAGTGCTCTCTTAAAATCAAAAACTTGTTTCTGCCTCATATAATCCGACAATAATGAGCCAAAAAGAGTTTTCTGAAAAGAAAAAAAAAAAAGAGCAAACGTAGAAGATTTATAAGAATCTTTAAAAACTGTAAAATATTTAAAAATGAGACAAAAGGATGAATCTGATAAAAATCATAGGAGGTGTTTGTTACAGACCCTACTCTCTCCTATATCCAAAAGGTTCTTTACTTACAAATATTTCAAGAGGTCTAAATTTTTTATCCCTTTCTCTTATTTATAGTAGTTCCCTTGTGCCAATCAGAATTAAACCCGTAATGATATACAAACGATTTGAATCTTTTGATTATTTAAGCGCAACACCATCAATAGTAAAGTAAATGAGGAACCTAACACACCTCAGTTAATGAATATTGCTTTGAAGACGTTTTGGGCGGGAGTTTACAGGAGCAACTGTTTCATCCTTTCCAATATAAGACCCATCAGATTACCGTTGGGAAAAAACCACACCTAAAGTTAGTTGGATCAAAGACATGTGATGGAACTACATGAGAAATAATAACCTTACACAATAAGGAACCTATTTTATTGGGTAATCTCGCTTAAATCAAACACAGTGGGTTAGTGCATAGTCTCGTAAGAGATGAAACCAAAATCTTCAAGAGAAAGCACTGGTTCAAGCATTGATTATTTTGTGTGGACGTCCAAATTCTCAGTTATGCCAGACTTGGACCCAGACCCAATACCTTTGAATTATCTATCACTATTACTGCAGGTAATCATGAAACAAGCACACTTTATTTATATTATGGATTTATTTATCTATCACTAATAACAAAAGCCATAGGATTGAAGATGTGTATGACAGTGGTATATAAAAAGTTTGTATACTAAAATCAAACCTTCATCTTCCCCACTTCAACGATGCAGTTAAGTGTCTCCACTTTTGATTTGTTCTCTGAAAAGAATGAGTTCTCTGACCATGAAATTGGGATTTCAGTTGTCATGATCCTTTCTTTTCAGCCTTTCTTTCTCCTCCACGATGCAACCTCCCCTACAGAACTATTAGGCGAGGCAATTTTGTGAGATTCGGTGGCGTTCGGAGATCTATATTTATACTTGAAACATCCATAAGAAGGTAGGGCATGAGGGTTAATGAAAATTTTTAATGAGGGAGCCGAGGAATCGCCGGCGGTTACAATTCTAAACAGTATGCACATGAAGCGACGGAGGAAGGAGGCGGCTTACTTTGGTTGTGGTGAAAGGTGGTGGAAGAAAATAGATTTCGGCCTGTAACAGTATGATTTGGACTTCAAAGAACTTGAACTTGGTCCATCATCAGATTTTGGCCTGCAAAGATTTTTTTCATTTTTAAAGTATGATAATTCGAACAAAAAAGAGGACACGTGTTTTAAAAAGGGTGTATCTACGTGGTGTTTTAAGGAGAAAGAATTGCTTAATTATATATAAGATTAGGTGAATATCGGTGCTATGTGCGGGTTTATATATTAATGGTATTTTAATTTTATTTTGGCTAGATTTTTTTTTTCTTCTAATTTTTTGTTTGTTGCAAGTGTTTGAAGTATTTTTATATATTTTCATATACAATTAGTTTTTAAATTACATATGAAATGAAACCGTATCCCAAATTTTTGGTTGTACACTCTGAGATGTGGCCTGTCGCCAATACAGAAAAATAGTACTTGCTGCATAACAATTGTAAATCATTGCTTAAAAATAGTAGTGCAACCAGTCTTTTATGGAAGAAAGATAAACAAATGTACAAGTCTTCTATGGGAGAAAGAGAAACAAATGTATAAGTAAATCATTCTTAAAATAAAGAGTCCGCCGGATCAAGGTGGACCTCATCGTTAAAAGCTATGAAATTTTGTTTCTTTTTGTTTAATTTGAGTATTAGAAATGATTGTAATAGAATTCACCGACACTGAGGTGGTAATATCGTTCTCTTCATCTTCCTCTCCCCATTTCCTCTTTTACTCTATTACAAAACAGAATCAGGGGATTCACAAAATATTCCATCAGTTGTTATCTGTTTATGATTCAACAAAAGAAAAAGTTCAACTTTCTACATTGATAAATTAACATGAACCTCCAGAATAGTGAAGAAATAGTTCAACTCTCTACATTGATTCTCATCTTTAACATACATAGTTACATACACAAGACACGTGTTATTAAACCCTGTCAAAGGATGAAATGGGTAGCAAGACTGAAAAGTATAGACAATAGAGTGTATAAGCGTCAAAATTATTATTCTATGGACAAGCCTCAAGAAACAATGCCTTTTAAACAAATCAGTGAAGCAGAAAAGGATTGCCATAAACCAACTGAACAAACCTTAGACATAATTAGTATCTCTTTGATACTGAGAACGTGCTAAGCTAAGGAAAGCATGAATCAAGAATCCAAATCAAGAAACTTGGAAATGGCATATGGTCCTCTAAGAAAACTGCAAGCTAATGTTAGAGAATGTCTTATCATTTCTTTCATACACACAAACTACTTTTAGACTACAAAACAAAATCAATAGATATTCTTCGACTAACATTGGAAATAATATATCAAAATCAAATTAAGATTAGTTACAGTTAATCAGAAAGAGAAGCATATGAACAGACTGATAATAGCCCAAAAAAGGAAAAATTTGACATACACGATGTACACTTTGGTGGCCATTGAAATCGTATGTTTGTTTCTCTGAAGAAGCAAATTACCCCACAAAACGGAAGCAGCCGATCACCAGGACGCTCGATTTCAAACCTTTTCAGACAAACAATAGGATAGGTAAGTTGGGAGTAGGTTTTGTTTCCGATTGCGGAATATAAATGATTGGGAGAGGGGAGAGTCGGAAGAAAGCGAGAGAGTGTTTTACGTGTGCAATATTTTTTTAATTAAAACTGAAGGACAGGTGTCACTCTCTCCTATTTTGACGTGTCAAGCAGATGAAGAAAGGTAGCCTTCTTTTATATATAAGGATATATACGAACGATTTCATTTATAGTATAAAACATCTTTCGACATCAATTATATATAATACTATGTTTCACCAACGGTCACAAAGAAACTTTTTACTTTTCAAACGGTTATGAACAGTAATTTTCAATCTATAAATACACTCATCTTTCACTCATTCATTTCACTCGACGATTTCATCCCCTCTCAAAATTTCTCAAATAAATTTTATTTCGTTTTTGAAAGATGATTCGCTTTTTATTTTTATGTGCAATTGTTATTTTTGCTTCTATTTACGATTTCTTCGTTGGAGAATTTACTCCCAAAGAGTTTACCATAACCGTTACATTACTTTTTTTATGCACTGTTCTTCCTCACAATCGCTTGTATGGTTAATGTATCTAGTTCATTTTAAATCATCAATATTATTAATAGTTTATGTCTTTATTTTAGAAAACAATGGCAAAAATTGAAAAGATACAATTCCCAACTCTCAAGATTACTAGAGAAAATTACATTGCATATACGACTGATGTCGAACTACATTTAGAGATGAAAAAAATAGCAAATTTTATAAAAGAGAAAATTGAATCGCTTGCCCATGAAACGGCACAAGCGATAATTTTCCTCAGAAAACATGTCGATAAAAATGTTAAGCATGACTATGCTAACATAAAAGACCCAGCGCAGCTGTGGAAAGCTCTGAAAGAACGGTTTGACAACCAAAGAGATATAACTCTCCCTCATGCTCGAAGAGTGGAAAAACTGAGGTTTCAGGATTTCGAGAAAGTGGACGATTACAATTCCGCTATTCTGCGAATTGTATCACAATTATATTATTCTGGTAAACCTTTTAGTGAGGCAGAAATACTAGAAAAAACATTCTTTACGTTCCATAAGAAACACCGTGTTCTACAAGAACTCTATAGAAGTCGCGGATACAAAAGGTTTTTTGAGCTGATAGTAACGCTCATTCTACCTGAGAAGAATTATGAATTTCTCATAAAGAACCACAATTCTCGACCAACGGGAACCAATGCATTCCCTGAAGTAAATGCCACATATGTGAGAAAACCGGAAGAAAGGGGTCAAACCTATCATGGTCATTGTCGTGGTCATGGTCGTGATCATGCTCATGGTCGTCAATTTAGTTGGGGACGTGGGAAGAATTATAACCCACAAGAGAGACAATTATACAAGTGAGTCCGACCTGAAAATTTTTCAAAGGGAAAAAAACTCAAAAGGAGTTTCACCCAGAAACAAGAAAATGTATGTTTCAGGTGCGGATCCAAAGGACATTGGTCCCATGTATGTCAAACTCCCCCACATCTCTGTAAGTTGTACCAAGAGTCAACTAAAAGTAAAGGAAAAGAAGTGAACCTTAAGGAACACTTTGACGGTACGACGTACCTCGATTCTTTCGGTTTTGGGAACGACCTTGATGAGACCATGGTAGTGGGAAATTGAAATGCTTGAAATGAGACTACTAAATGAAGTCTCAAAAATAAAGCCATATATAATTATTATATATCTGCATTTTGCTTCATGAATAAGTTGTTTCTACAACAAAATTATTGTACAATTATTGTGTGGTTTTATGAATAAAATTTACTTTTTCTTTATTGATTTTTATGTTTATTATAGAATAGATCATAATACAAATGGAAGAATATCCAATAAATAAATTCGAAAAATTTGTATACCAGATAGTGGAGTAACACACACAATTCTAAAGGAAAAGAGATACTTCTCTCATATAAATCCAAAAAGGATAATTGTCAATACAATATCGGTTCCTGCAGACCTGATCGAAGGAATTAGTAAAGCGAACTTTACGCTACCTAATGGAAAAAAAATTTATATTGATGATGCCTTATATTCTCCGAATTCTAAAATGAATTTATTGAGTTTTAAAGACAAATATCTTCAAGGATATGATACTCAGTCTGCAACTGAGGATAGAAAGAAAGTTATGTATATAAGTTCTGATAAATCTGGTCAAAGGCATATATTAGAAAAAATTCCTAAACTTCTTTCTGTATTGCATCATACTTATATTGATGCAATCGAATCAAATCTTATAATCAAAAGAAATCCAGAAGATTCCACATTGTGGCATGATTGCCTCGGTCACCCAGGCACCATAATGATGTGTAAGATCATAGAAACCTCACATGGTCATTCATTGAAACTTCAAGAGATATATCAGAAAAATAAAATGACATGTGCTGCATGCTCTCTTGGGAAATTGATTATAAGACCATCGCTAACCAAAATTGATAAAGAATCACATAAATTCCTTGAAAGAATTCAATGCGATATTTGTAGACCAATACATCTATCATGTGGACCATTCCATTATTTTATCGTATTAATTGATGCATGTAGCAGATGGTCACATGTTTGTTTAGTATCATCTCGAAATATGGTATTTGCGAGAATTCTAACTCATATAATCAAACTGAAAGCTCAGTTTCCTTTATCCTATTAAAAGAGTTAGATTAGACAACGCTGGTGAATTCACATCCCAAGCATTCAATGACTATTGTATGGTAACAAAAATTGAAGTTGAACATTCTGTAGCTCATGTTCATACTCAAAATTGTTTGGCTGACTCATTAATTAAGCGTCTGCAATTAATTGTAAGGCCATTGATGATGAGATCAAAACTTCCAACATCTGTTTGGGAATATACTATTTTACATAAAGAAGCACTGATTTAGATAAGGCCAAGTGTATACCATAAGTATTCCCCACTTCAGTTGGCATTTGGTCAAGAATTAAATATTTCTCATCTAAGAATCTTTGGTTGTGTAGTATATGTGCCTATAGCATCACCACATCACACAAATATGGAACCACAAAGTAGGTTGGGAATATATGTTGGTTGTGATTCTCCATCAATTATATGATACCTAGAAATACAGACTGAAGATGTCTTTATGGCATGTTTTGCTGATTGCCATTTTAATAAAAAAGTATTCCCGGTTGTAGGGGATACAATAAACAAGTAGGAAAGGAAATCAAATGGAGTGTATAATCTTTACTACACCTTGATCTTCCTACTAAAGAGTCAGAATTAGAATTTCGACAAATAACACACTTGTAAAGTATAGCAAATCAGCTTCTCGATGCATTTGCAGATACCTAAACGGTAACTAAGTCTCATATACCAGCTGCAAATACTCCTACTCGTATCAAAATACCACAAGAACATGGAAAAGTAGATAATACATGTGAGTCTAAAATACGCCTGAAGCGTGGCAGACCTGTCGGTTCTAAGAATAAGAATCCTAAGAAACAAAAGGAAGTTGAAACGCATGAAATACCCAAAGTATCAGAAAGTACTTTGAAAGAAGTAAATCATGAGATTTCTATCAACTATATCCATAATAGAAAGATATGGAAAAAAAACGAAATAGATGATCTCGATGATGTTTTCTCATATCTTGTGTCACAAGAAATAAATGAGGAAAACAAAGATCCAGAACCAAAGCCAGTATATGAATGTCAAAAAAGACATGACTGGATAAAATGGAAAGATGCAATACAAGTCGAACTTGATTCGCTTAACAAACGAGAAGTGTTTNCTTTGGACCCATTATACTCACACCTGAAGATGTGAGACCCGTTGGATATAAATGCATTTTCGTTCAGAAACGAAATGAGAAAAATGAGATCATAAGATATAAAGCTCATCTTGTAGCCCAAGGTTTTTCACAAAGACCTGGAATAGACTACGAAGATGCAATCACGTTTAGATTCCTGATGAGTTTAGCGGCTGATAAAAATTTAGAAATGCATCTTATGGATGTTGTTACGGCATACTTATATGGATCATTAGATACTTATATCTACATGAGGGTTCCTGATGGTTTCAAGATGCCAGTAGCATTGAGTTTTAAACTAAAGAAGTTAGGCGCAATAAAATTGCAAAGATCATTATATGGGCTAAAACAATATGGACGAATGTGGTATAATCGTCTCAGTGAGCATTTAGCAAAAGAAGGATATATAAATGATCCTATATGCCCATGTGTTTTCATCAAGAAAACAGAATCTAGATTCGTGATAATCGTAATATAATCGGAACTCATGAAGGGATACAAAAAGCATCAAATTATTTAAAAAGAGAATTTGAGATGAAAGATCTCGGACAGATGAAGTATTGTCTTGGTCTACAAATTGAACATTCTCAAAATGGTATATTTTTGCATCAATGCACATATACCATAAGAGTATTAAAACACTTTAACATGGATAAAACAACTCCTTTAAGCACTCTTATGGTTGTTAGATCACTTAATATTAAAAGTGATCCATTTAGACCACATGAGAAAAATGAAAAAAATACTTGGTCCTGAAATACCATATTTAAATACAATCGGAGCATTCATATATCTTGCAAATTATACGTGACTCGTTATATCATTTACAGTTAACCTTTTAGTAAGATTCAGTTCGTCCCCTACGCGAAGACACTGGAACGAATTAGGCATATTTTATGTTACCTTCAAAGGACTACTGATTTAGGTTTATTTTATCATAACAATTCAAAAGGTCAAATGGTTGGTTTTTCAGATGCAGGTTATTTATCAGATCCACATAAAGCCTGATCGCAAACGGGATATGTTTTTATGATCAGAGGCACCACTATATCTTGGCATTCTCAGAAGCAGACCGTTGTGGTTACCTCCTCAAATCATGCTGAACTCATTGCACTCCATGAAGCAAGTAGAGAATATGTTTGGCTAAGATCAATAAGTAAACACATCCTATCTGTAGTGGGATTCACGAAGATACGGAGCCAGTTATTCTATATGAGGACAATTCTGCGTGCGTCGCTCAAACGAAAGAAGGATATATCAAAAGTGACAGAACTAAATATATACCTCCAAAGTTATTCACATACATTCAAGAACTCGAGAAGAATAAAGAAATTGAGGTGAGATATGTTCAATCATGTGACAATGCATCTGATCTTTTCACGAAATCATTACCCACCACTACATTCAGGAAGCATGTCCATAACATTGGAATGCCTCACCAACAAGATCTATGAGATGATCTTATTCGAGGGGGAGCTTACGCAGTTATACTCTTTTTACCTTACAATGGTTTTTCCCACTGGGTTTTTCTATAAAGGTTTTTAACGAAGCAATAAATGCGTCAAAGATGATAGTGATAATGGTGTCCAAGGGAGAGTGTTATGAAAGTCAAAGAAAGAGGAATACAAAGTACAAATTTTTACGTAAACATAATTTGTGGATTCCACAATTACTATGCATGCGCAGTAACTTTCACTTTTTACTAATATTTCTAAATTCGATCCGGATACTGAACCGGAGAAGTGTCTGGGTTGCCGGGTCAACGGATCGACCTGGGTTAGTCCGAGCGAACCGTGAGTCAATTTATCAACTATTCATTTATAATTTTTATTTTCTTTCCCTTCTTCATATCATAGAATTTCAAAATAATCAATTTTATTTGCTTACATCTTTACATACCTATACTAATTCATGATTAAGTCCTTGACAAAACTCACAAATTTTCATATTTTGAGAAAAATTATTCATAGCAGAAGATATCATCTATAAATTGAATAACTTCATGGGAGAGAGCGAGATATTTGCAGAAGACATGTGGACACTGATTTTAGATCAACTCCAAATCTCAGCTTCATCATTACCAAAACTTTTTTCCTAAATAAAAACAAAAAACCTAACAAAAATAAAATGCCAGTGCAAAGCATCAATCACTAATTAGGCCACGCTGGCTGTAGTTTCATAATATAATTTTAAACTAAAGCTATTTTCCAGACTAAACTAAATGTAAAAATTAAATAAAAAATATTAAAATATCAAAATTTGAAAAATTCACCGATTTAAATTTTGTTTGAAAACTATACATAATTATTTATGTGTAACAAGATAAAATTTACCATCATTTAAAAAAAAGTTTAAATTCTAAAAATTCTTAGAATTTTTAATATTGAAGATGAAATACTATTATAAAAAATAATTATAAAACTGATATTTTTAAAATTACAATTAGATAACTTTTATAACTTTTAAAATATTTGAAAATTAGTCATTTATCTATAAATAAGTATAATTATTTTTAAAAGATGATATATTCTTAAAAAAATATAATCTTATTTGAAGTTATTTTCCAAATTAAACTAAATGTGTTAATAAAAAAAAATCGTGTATCAAAATTCTATATTATATATATAATCGTTAAATGTATTGAAATATAAATAATGAATTTTATTCTTTATTTCTCAGTATCAAAAGAATGAGTAGAGGAAGAAGTACAGATAGTAGAACATAAAATGAAAATAATATGGTAAATATTTTAAATTCAAATAGTTTACTATAATTATAAAATTAATTTTTTAATTTTTTTTTAAAAGTTGTAACTATATTTTAAAATAAAATTATTATTAAACTTCGAAATATATTTTGCAATTGTTAATATTTTTTTTATAAAAATCATGCATTAATTATTGGATCATCAACGTTCGTTCTCTCTCTACAATTTGATGATCTTTTGTATTACCACTTCTCGAACCACTAGCACGCTTAATGATTTACCACGGGAATGACCTCTACTACCAGTTGAAAGTGTGTTTATGATGTATTATTCATCAATAATTACAAAATATATAAAATAAAAATAAATATTATAAATATTTTTAATTATTTTAAAAAAGTAAATAATCACTCAAATATATTTTATAATTATTGCAGTTTTTAATGGTTTTGTCAATATATACTTTTTGCTGATGATACAGCCTTTTTTATGAGACACCTTTACAAGCATGTTCTAATCTCAGAGACTTTTTTTCTACTATAGTCAAGCTTCTGATCAGCATATCAGTCCAATTAAATCTTCTATCATGTTTTCCAAGTCAGCTTCACCAAATTTTCAGAGTCACCTTTGTAACGTTATGGGTATCATCATATTGGAGGAGATAATTAATACATTGGTTTACCAGAATCTATTGGTCAATAAAAAATGATAGTTTAACTTCTTTTTTTCTGAGAGGATTCAAGAACAAATGTCAGCTTGGTTCTCTTGCTTACTAGTACAAGATGGAAAATAAAATTAACTCACTTCATTCCGACTATTCATACCCATGATTTGTCTTATTTAAAGATTTCTTGAGGCATTTGTTGTGGTATCCAGAAGATGATGGCTCAGTTTGGTGGAATTATGATATAAATAACATAAATGATCCGATAGCATTGAAAATATTTTGTCCAATAGCACATTGTGTGAGATGGAAGTTTGGGATTATGAGATATTGAAACTTACAAAAATGCGCTTTTGACAAAGTAGGTTTAGAGACTTATCAATAACCCTTCAAGTTCGCTTTGTAAAGTGTTAAAAAGTCACTATTATCATTCTTTTAATTTTTTTCAAGTCTAGTTAGGTTATCAGTATTCTCAAGTTGGAGAAGTTTATTAGTTAGAAGAGATTTATTAGTTCAAGGACTTCCTTGTGTTATTGGTAATGGGTAAAGAACCCATGTCTGTTCTGATGCTTGGCTTGCTACACCAACCCCTAGACCGTCTTGTCCGCTGGCTGGTCCTCTTGATGTGAAGCTGAAAGTTTATAAATTTTTTTACCCTGGCATTACATAGTAAAATGTCTATATTTTAACCAGCCTTGTTTATCTGGCTGTTATCAACTAATTTGCGATATTATAACTAGTAACCGTATTGCAGATTTTTTAGTGTGATTTTATAGTAAAGATGAGTTTCTTTCAGTTAAGTCTGCTTAGACCATCTACATCGAAAGTATGAAGATGGAGGTATCTTCAACTTTAAACAAACAAAAATAAATCAAAATATAAAATTTTATTTAAAATTTTTTAAAACTGTATCTAAAAATGAGATACTTTGAGAACTCCTGAGGTTTTTCCTTCTCATTGGTTTTATTTTTGAATTTCAATTTTAATTAATCAATATTTTTTTGTTTTGGCTAAAATTTTGTCGCCTGTATCGATATATCTTCTTCTTCCAGTTCCACCATCATCTACTACCAAATTCACTGCATTTATTCATCATGTCGACCATGTCATCTTTCTTTAAGGCTTATTCGATGTTTAATTGTTTTCTGAGATCAGCAAGTTTCAGAAACTTCATCAATGGAAACTTCATATCATTCAAAGCAAATTCAGCCGGAGCTCCTCTACTTCCAACTAGATGATTCGGTACGCATTGTGATCTATAACATTTGAGTTAAATTTTTGGACACAAATTAATCTGAATGTTTCTACTTTTTTCTTGTATGTTTGGATTTATATGGAAGGGTATGATAAATAAGAGATTAACAGCCGTTGAAGTTGTCAAATGGATTACCCTTGTGAGTGAATTTTTGGGTTTATCATGGTAATATACTTAAAAACTATATTCAATTGAATTACGAAATTTCTGGGTAGATATGTTTGGTATGTTTAGTCTCTTTTCTGCGGGATGATCATCATTTTGTTGGTTCACTGATAGGTTGTTTAATAGTTTTTCTTATATCGATGTAGTTGATCTTCAGAACAAGCATGGTGGGAGAGTGAAGCTGCAACCCATTTTGATGTAATTATATGAGATTGATCACGAGGGGAAGGGAGATGCATTGTATGGTATGTTGATTCAAGGTCATCCAAAAAATGTTGTAGCAGCAGTTTGGTAATTTTGAGAGTAATATAAATCGTAGTATAAGCCATATATATACTGCTATGGTCTATCAAATACTATGCTCTTGATGAATCTTACTCTTTTACGACTTATGTGTCTGAAGGGAGACAAAGCACATGCAGTGCCGTGCTCAGAGTTATTGGGGCTCCAAGAAAACAGAAAAATGAGGCTTTTTAATATATATTTTTGATAAAAAAAATTTAGAAAAAAAAACTTAAAAAATGATAATCTAATTTATTTTTTTTTACAACAAAGAACAAAACTTGTTAAATTAACAAAGATTGAAAACGAGAAGAACTAGTAAATAATCGTTACTTAGGGAGAAATAAAGAGAAATATGAAACAAAGAACTGAATTTATTAAAATAGCATTGAGAAAAATATTTATAAATGCAAAAGAAGATGTACCGCGAAAGTTATTGTACTGATGGAAGAAAAAAGTTAGTGTCGACACAAAAGGGAAGAAGAATAAAGAAGATTAGATGTAGAATTCCTAAAAATAAGTAAATTGTTATGAAATAACTGAATAACTAAATTTACAATAATAGAAATGAGAGAAGATGAGAATATGAGAATGCTTTATAGATTGATGTCTTTTGTTGGTGTGTTATTATATAAAATAATAATCCCTATTTATAGGGGAAATACAATAAGAAGTAACTCATATGCAATTACTACATATGAAATTACATAAGAATTAAGGTAATGTAACTTGTGATAGACGTTAAAAACCTTATCAGGAAAACCCAGTGGGACAAAACCATGATAAGGGAAAAAGAGTGCAGTTGCGCGAAACTCCCTCTCAAGTAACTAACTCCAGGGGCTAGAGATCTCGTAGGTGACACATTCCAATGTTATGGACACGTTTACGAAATACTGTTATAGGAAGTGATTTAGTAAATAGATCTGCTGAGTTATTACTTGATCGAATATACTTGATTTTGATCTCTTTATTTTTCTCAAGCTCCTGAGTGTAAGAAAAGTACTTTGGCGGAATATGTTTTGTTCTGTCGCTCTTAATATACCCTTCTTTTGTTAGGGCGTGTCATGCTGCATTATCTTCAAACAAGATTGTTAGTTCATTGCTAAATGGGATTCCACTTGCTTCTTGGATGTGTCGTATCATATATCTTTTCCATACACATTCTTTACTTGCTTCATGTAGTGCGATAATCTCAGCATGGTTTGATGATGTCGTAACAAGTGTTTGTTTTTGGGAACGCCATGATATCGCAATACCACCGAGAGTACAACTGTATCCAGTCTGCGATCGGGCTTTATGAGGGTCAGACATATAACCTGCATCTGCAAAACCAATTAATTCCAGTTTTGAATCTTTAAGATAAAAAAATCCAAAGTCAATCGTTCCTTGGAAAAAACGAAATATTTGTTTAATTCCGCTCCATTGCCCTTTTGTGGGACATGAGCTATATCTTGCCAATAAATTAACTGTGAAAACTATGTTTGGCTGAGTACAATTAGCAAAGTACATGAGAGCTCCAATTGCACTCATATATGGTACTTCAAGACCAAGTATGTCTTCGTTAACCTCACAAGGACGAAAGGGATCTTTCTCGATATTGAGAGATCTATCCACCATTGGTGTACTTATAGGGTTTGCTTATTCATGCTAAAGCGTTTAAGAATATTTCTTGTATAGTTTGATTGGTGCAAGAATATACCACCTTTAAGGTATTCAATTTGTAAACCAATACAAAACTTAGTTTCTCCAAGATCATTCATTTCAAATTCCCCTTTTAAGTAACTCACCGCTTCTTGAATTTCTGTATGGGTGCCAATGATATTCAAATCATCAACATAAACAGCAATCACAACAAATCCAGAGGATGTTCTCTTAATAAAAACACAAGGACAAATTGCGCTATTGACATAACCCCTTTTAAATAAATGGTCACTTAGCCAATTATACCACATACGACCAGATTGCTTTAATTCATATAACGATCTTTGTAATTTAATCGCACATATCTCTTTAGGTTTTGATTTTAATGCTTCATGCTTTTTTAATACTTCAAGGATTTTCGTATAAATATCATTTTCAAGAGACCCATACAGATAAGCAGTTACAACATCCATCAGTGTCATTTCCAAATTATATGAAACTGCTAAACCGATTAAATATCTAAACGTGATTCCATCCATGACAGGAGAATACGTATCTTCATAATCGACTCCAGACCTTTGAGAAAAATCTTGTGCAACGAGACAAACTTTATATCTCACAATCTCATTTTTCTCATTTCGTTTTCGTACGAAAATCCACTTACAGCCAACTGGTTTGGTATTTATGGGTGTAAAGACAATAGGTCCAAAAAAGTTTCTTCTAGTAAGCGAGTCTAGCTCAACTTGTATCACACTTTTCCATTGAGTCCAATCAAGCTTTTCTTGACTTTCAGATACTGAATTTGTCTCCGGATCGTAGATGTCGTCTCTTTTGAAATAGAAAACAAAAAATGGCCGTCTATATCTTCAATTTCATTTATGTTCTATATTTTTCCATCATGGATATAATTGACAGAAATCTCGAGGTTTTCTACATCTCTAGAGTTTCTCTCGTCATTTTGAGGCTCCAATTTTGACTCAAGCTGTATTTTTTCTGGAACACAATTATTTAAGACAGGCTCATTTTCTCTTTCACTAGATTTTCTCTTTTTAGGATTTTTGTCTTTCGAACCCATATGTCATCCACGTTTTAAACGTGTATTACACTCATTTGATAAGCCTCCACCCATATTCTCAGTAGGAATTTCCAGCTGCGCTGGAACATTTGCAGCAGCTATATAAGGTTTTGTTACCCTTCTCAAATCAGTAAATACCTTGTTGGGGTCAAAACCCACACTTCCGGAATTAACGATTAAAATATTTAAATATCGAAAAGGAATTTCCATATTTAGATATGAGTTCGAAAAAAGTTCATTTCGAACCACTCTGTCGACAACTCTGCAAAGAAAGAGAGAAAAACTATCTTTCGAGAGTTTTTCCGAGGAATCGATGAACTCGCAAATCGTTGAACAAGGGATGATCGGCTGGACGAAATAAGACAGCCAGCTTGGTATCATGACCTGCTAGTGATACCAAGCTGACTGGCATCTCTCCATCGTATTTAGCTGATCGTTTCGTCCTTTGAACGATTCCTCCGATAAACCGACGAAAGTTACGATTTTTCGAGTAAAAGGCAATCAACCAGGCTTTCAGGACAGACAGNCTCAGTGTTTTGGCACTAAATCCTACCGAGCTGGCTGACACACACGACCTGAATGCATGTTTTGCCAACCATTTGCCACAAAACGTTGATCTGATCAGCACAGAGCAGTCAGGATATACGTTC
>OVBI01000733.1:0-55587 GCA_900406495.1 Sisymbrium altissimum
CAGTTTAGACAAATTCACATCCATACGTGACTCTGTCCTAGAATTGATGATGCTCTGATACTTTTATCCATCGATCATTTGTACTATAATTTTTGTTTTTATATTTTTAATGGTTTAATATAATTAACAAAGATAACTTAATAAAACTATAAAATANAATAAAACTATAAAATATAAGATAGAATCAATAAATAATCAAATATATATGTTATATATACGAAAAACTTAGAATTTTAAAACTATAAAACAAAAATATAATCAGTATATAATTGAAAATATAACTAATTATCAAAATTAAAATGAAAGATATTTAAGAAAAATAGCGAAGAAATATAACATAATCTAATATATGGAATTTAAGGTGTTGAAAAAGAAGTGATGAAATATACATATAAAACAACAAACTCAAGATTATAAATCAATATATATATATATTTTTTTTAAAAAACTGCTATAATGTTGAGATTAGTATTAAAAAAAATTATAAAAAGAAAAGAGATAAGATGAATGATAAGAAAAAAAAAGAAATTAAATAAAAATTTAAAAATAAAAAATATAAATAACTGATAACAACCAATAAAGATTCATAAAAAATTGAATAAATTTTTAAAATATTTATCAAAAAATAGAAAAAATTATAAAATAATAATTCCGCGCATTGCGCGGATTCTCATCTAGTAAAATGTATAAAACTTGACGGTGAAAAACCACAATAATTCAATTTCTCTCAGACTCTCACTTTCTATGGGAATTGAATTTAGTGGGAATATAAGTGGTCAGCTCAACGGTCTATCACAGCATTTATAAAACACATTAAAAGCTCAATTGCAAATGCCCCCCACTTTCTCTCTCTCTCTCTCTCTCTCTCTCTCTCTCTCTCTCTCTCTCTCTCTCTCTCTCTCTCTCTCTCTCTCTCTCTCTCTCTCTCTCTCTCTCTCTCTCTCTCTCTCTCTCTCTCTCTCTCTCTCTCTCTCTCTCTCTCTCTCTCTCTCTCTCTCTCTCTCTCTCTCTCTCTCTCTCTCTCTCTCTCTCTCTCTCTCTCTCTCTCTCTCTCTCTCTCTCTCTCTCTCTCTCTCTCTCTCTCTCTCTCTCTCTCTCTCTCTCTCTCTCTCTCTCTCTCTCTCTCTCTCTCTCTCTCTCTCTCTCTCTCTCTCTCTCTCTCTCTCTCTCTCTCTCTCTCTCTCTATAAAGATATCCCAAAAGAAGCAAGAAGTGGCTTCATCTACATTACATATTTGATATTTTCCATCGGTTGGTTATATTGATAGATATCATGAATTCGGTATTCATAAATTCGAACATAAACTTGTATCCGACCACCACATCATCTAGATATTTGATATTTGCATTTTTCTTGTTCTAAAACAAACTACTTGAGAACAAAATCTGGTTGCTATTTCTATGTCAAAATGTCAATTTAGACCAAAATATCCAATCACTTGTCTCAACGGAAATCAATCATTTATGACATTCAAATCAAACGAATGATGGTAACGTACTAACTTAACATGCTAGATGATATAATTTGAATACACTTCCAAACAATAAGTTCTGTTATTTGTAAATTGCAATTTATATATGTTACTCCAGCTATTTTTTCCTGTCTTTTTAAGGAATATATGTAATCTAATCATTTGGATAATTCCTGTTTAAATGAAAAATAATATTTTATCAGAAAATGTTCAATTTAATATTATAAAGTTGAAGTTACAATAATAATTAGAACATAATTATTGGGAAGTTCTAATCATAATCTCTTAATTTTTTAAAAAATTATATATTATACTTTTTTTTATAAGAAACTATAGTAAAAACTTCCCAATAATCATAGTCTTAGGCTTTTCTCAAATCTTCATAATCTACACAAAGTCAGGCAGGTTGCAATCTGATTTTCTTATTTTGATTAAGGCAAGTTGCAATTTGATTAAGTTTCCCTTTAAATTTCTATTTCTATTTGTTACAAAATAACCCTTGAAAATTGCAATTTGAGATTAGCAAAAAAAAGCCAGTCAATAGAAATAGCTGGTTAGAAAAAACCGTGCTTTTGTTCCAAAGTCTGTCCAAATTCAACTTGAGATTAGCAAAAAGCCTCAAACAAACATGTTACATCATTTTCCATAACTTAACTCTATCCTATATATGTATATGTATATCAAGAAGAGGATTAAATTGTTGTGTACCTCATGTCCAATCACAATAGCAACTTCAGCATCTGATTTGAAGGCTCGGATTGATAATTTGCTAAATGACGAAATTGCATTCCACAATTATTTTACTAATCAACACAAAATTACGGAATAATAAATAAAATTGCATTTTTATTAAAATAAATTAAAAAATTCTATTTAAGTAAAAAAAAAGTTTTATGTAATTTTTTGCGGAATGGATAAATAAAAAATATTTTTTATATTTTAATTTTATAATTAATTACAAATTTTGATTTTTTGAAATAATTAATAATATTTTTATTTTTTGTTAACTATATATATATATTTATATACTGACTAAAATTGTAATTATGGTTTGAATTCAAAACTTCATTAAATTTTATAATTAAATCAAGTAAAATAATTATCATAAACTTTTTTATTCTAATAATATTATTATATTACATTTTTATATCATTTTTTTAACAACACAAAATAACATAAAATATATAAAAAACAAGATTTAGAAGGCTTTTTTAACATTTTTAAATAATTTTTATATATTTATTTGTATGATATATAAAAATATGTAAAATATAGTTGAAATTGATTTGATATCATGTATATTCTGTTATTTCACAAAATTCATCGAATTACATAAAATTTTCATTCCATAAGAATTTATTTCACAGATTTTCTATAATTCTACAAATTTACGATTTGAAAATGCAATTCCACCATTTTAAAAACACACTTCCGCCATTTTACAAATTATAATAAAAACCGAAATAATCAAGTAAACCAATAAACACTGCAATTTTCCCAGCAGGCAAGCGAAAAGCATTAAGCATTTAACAATCACCTCCTAGTTAATACCGTCGAGGTAATTGCTCGCTGCTTTAGAATTTTTTTTCATGCTTGTTGAATATATGTGTCATCAAGAATTTGATAATCTTTTGACCATCTCGTTCCCCACTCATCGTCTTTTCACCACCACCACCTTTCACTCAAAGCTATACCAACCTCCTTTACTCCCCTATCGGTTACTTGTTTTAAGTGATGGTTTCGAGATTCAATCAAATTGTTAGTGAAACATTGAGTTTTTCTGGTACAATTTGTCAGTTCGGTTCAAATTTGGGACTATAAATTTCAGTTCGGTTCACATGCTTTTCCTCACTGAAAACGTTTTTAGAACACCTACCGTTTATGTTGTTCATGTCGTGTTCACGGCAACAATAGTTTTGATTAAAATGCCTTTGTTATGCTCTTAACTCGATTAAAACTCTTAGAGCTTTCGTTATTAAAAGCCCAATGACTCAATAAATAATATTTTGGATTCAATACAACCTTAAAACATTACTTCAAAGATTCAATGACTCTATAAGAGATAATATTTTGGACCCAATACACCTTAATACATTACTTCAAAGATTAATTTAGAGAAACCAATCAACAAAAAAATCCAAAACTACTGCTTCTTAAGAAGGAGAGGGCCAACGTTATCTCCATTGGCTTTGTTGTGCTTCACATGACTCCCATCACACAATGGAAATGTCCCCGACCTCCAACACCTACCATACATTACATTACAGAATATCAATACAAATATAAATTCATACATTTGTTCGATTGCAGAACCTATTTAGCAAAGTATCACAAAAGAAAGCTTTAGGCTTTGATTGTTCGTATTTACATTATGATTGTTTACGTTTATAACCGTTTAAAACAAATTTTGTTAACTATATATAAACGAAATTATTCAGTTTGGCCATAGTGTTTACATTTTATAAATATAGATAATGCTTTATTCTTTTTTATTTGTCGTCAATGTTTTATCCAATAATGTAGACTTTAAATCAGCACAATTTGAAAGACGCGTGGCCTCAGCTAACATATGGATTCGTATGATAAAAACATGCCCAAAAAAAGTATATTAAAATATACTAATATGTAACTTGCATGTAATCTTGTATGGTGGTGACAACAGATGGTTCAAAATTCAAATTCATAAGAGCAGTAAAGTATATTTTGTTTTGAAAAAAAGAAAGAGAAACCTGCAATAGGGAGTTATGTTTTTGGAAAGCTCCGTGACAACGACGGAGTCAACCACCTTCTCCTCGTTCTTTCTGATCTCCGGATTGATTCCTCCTCCTCCACCTTCTGCTCTCACCACCGCCATTCTCTGCTGCTTCCTCCCCGTTTCACCAGTGACTCGCCTCAACGGAAGCTGCCCGGTGTAACAAAGCCCCGCGCCAAACGTGCTCATGCTGATAACCATTGAAACCTCTCTCTCTCTTTCTCTTTTTCTCTATGTGTGTGTGGAAATGATTTACTGAAGAGAGAAACAGAGATTTGTTTATGAAGAAGGAAACAAGATATGTGAACGGTAAAGGGACGGAGAGCTTGTGGCCGTCACGCTCTCTCTACTAGACGACGTCTGTGTATGAGATGTACGCCACGTCATCTGAACTGTGGGCTCATTATATATAGTACAGTAGTAGAAATCAAAGACCCAAACATGTGGCTAATCACATGCTAATTTGGCTACATTTATTAGATTAAATCACCCTTTTTCAAAGTAAAAATTTATCCAAACTAGAAAAAAATCTTCTATCAGGTGTATCTTTTGGTTTTTGAAAAACAAATTAGAAAATAAAATTATTTAAAATATGAACTCTTATATTTTAATCTTAATTTTTTTTAGGTGACTGACCAAAATAGTATAAGATTTTCTTCATAGTTTTTATCTTCCAAAACATATAGCTAATTAAGAAAATTTTGTTAATAAAATTTCTAAGCCTCATAGGTGTTGAAGAGCCATTTATGTGTATTATGGATAGTTGTCTCGAAATAATACTTTAGAATAATAAAAAAAATCCAATCTTGTATTAAATTTTAAGATCATCGTGAAATATTATCCTTATCAGTACTCAGTTGTATAGTAGTTAGTCTTTGAGGATATTTGGAGTGCAGCCCACACTTGACTGGAATACGAAGAGAAGAAAAAATGGTTTTATTTGGAGATTCAAATGTATTGGCATAAGACGTACATGATGAGTTTTGCATTTGAGTTATCACGGATTTGATAACTGCTATCTATACATGGTAAGGGTAAGTCATTATTCGTATATAGAAGCAAATGACTTTCTCTATGTGGTTCAGCGTGTATGGAGTAAAGGAGTTGACAGAATATGTAGTTTGAAAGGTGATTGTCTAGAGTTTACTCAGATTATTAATGGTGGTAAAAAGTAATATGGATGATCTTGGTACTTGGCTAATTGATATTCATCATTGGATACATAAGCTTCCATTATAGGTTAGCTAAAACACGCTTGTCAAGCTGATGTTTTATGTTCTTTGTATTCAGCATCTCCACCACGATGGATGGCGGACTAATTGTATGCTCCTTTTATAAATTAAATGCTACAAAAAAAAAAACAAAAAAGTAAGTCACTATTCGTATATATACTATATAGTACTAATAGTAGTAAGTTTGGTATTGGTCTTTGGTACGAAAATACTCGAGATGGTTCCAACGACTAAAAAATACAAAAAGCCCAATAAGTGGCCCATAATCAGAAGCGTCTCTTCTTTCTCTCTTTCGCTGCTGCGCTTTGTTTCTCCCAATCCGGTGGTCGTGTGGAATCTTGTTTAGGGTCAGACGATCTGTACACTCAGTTTCCTTCCTACTCCGCAGATTCTTGACTTTTCACTCACTCAAGGTAAACTCTTCTCTTCGAACCTCATAAAACTATATCAATTATATACTTTTTAAAGCTGAAAATTTTCAATGGTTTATTGATCATTGCAACAAGTTGGTTAGATAATAATGGAAGTAAGATCTGCAACGAAGCTTCAGTGCCAACGTATTGGCTGCAACGCTATGTTCACTGATGATGACAATCCAGACGGTTCTTGTCAGTTTCATGCTTCTGTACGTCTTCTTGTTTTCACACTTCTTGAATTGTTGTTTGTGGTTTCGAATTTTGACTTTGGTAATGGTTTTAAGTCTTGACAAGAGTATGGTGATGATATATGCAAGTTGTGTTCAGTTAGTTCTAGCCTTTGAGAACACAGCTTTAACTCTCTAATTGCCAAGTATTAGACTTTTGTTTGCTTATTGAGCTTTTGAGAGTTCGTTTGACTCTATCCATGGAAGGTTAAAGAGCACAATCTATGGAAGGAAACAACTATAGAATGCATCTTTTGGCACCTTTTTTTATGGATTCTAGTAGCTTAACAACAGTCTTTGGACCTATGCTTGTTGCATACTATACAAGTCTTCGTCTTTTGGCCTTCGTTATTGTTGTTATCTCTACTTTGAGACTTCTTTGTATCTTTTTACACGTTGATTTTCATTTACCACTCTTTTTTTTCCGGTCTGGCTTGGGGATTGGCTTTTCACTATCTACTGGTTTTTGATCAAGCAGGGAGTAAGTCAAATGTACTCTTTGAATATTATTTGTAATGTTTTGGCACTCATCTCCTCCGAGAATTACAGCTAGACATGTTCGTACGTGCAGCCATTTTTTCACGACGGAATGAAAGAGTGGAGCTGCTGCAAGCAAAGAAGTCATGATTTCAGTCTGTTCTTGCAAATTCCTGGGTAAATAATACTATCCTCATCATCATATGTAACCCATGTTCTCCTTGTTGTGGTTGGTCACGGTCACTGATACCTTTTTGTTTGTTCTTTGCAATGAAGATGTAAAACAGGTAAACACACAACTGAGAAACCAGTTCTGGCCAAACCGGCTCCAAGGCAGCCTATCACGGTTCCTACTTCATCTCCAGATGCCAATGCAGCAACAAAAGACTCTTGCTCTAGGTGCCGCCAAGGGTTCTTCTGCTCTGACCATGGTTGGTATCTTCACTCTCTCCGATTTTGAATTGTCTGAGTGCAAGAAAATCTCTACCTAATGCTGTGTCTCTAAACAACACAGGCTCCCAACCCAAAGAACAGATCAGGCAACCTCTGAACACACCAGTACAAGCTCAAGAAGAAGAGATTGAAACCGTAGCACCACCTCCACTCAAAAAAGTTATAGACATTAACCAACCCCAAGTCTGCAAAAACAAAGGATGTGGCAAAACATTCAAAGAGAGAGACAATCACGAGACTGCTTGTAGCTATCATCCAGGTCCTGCAGTCTTCCACGACAGACTGAGAGGGGTGCGTGCGTCGAAACACCTTTTCTTTTTGCTCGAAAACGCTATTATTAAATGTTTTTGGTTGTTTCTGCAGTGGAAATGCTGCGATGTTCACGTGAAGGAGTTTGACGAGTTCATGGAAATACCTCCTTGCACTAAAGGTTGGCACAGCAGCAGCCCCGATCAAGCCGTCTAATACATATATATTGCTCTGATCTTCAATTTGAAGTTTTCTATTCCTTATTAGATTGATACAGAATGGAACATCTCATCGACAACAGATATATGTAATGGTCAAAACGTTCATTATACACTGTTTTTTATATGGTTGTTGAACTTTCCTCTGTTCTTAAAAGGGATGTTAATTGTTATTTTCGAAAGTGAGGATCATTCAGTAATTTCATCAAAACTCAAAGGGCTATTATGCAAACTTAATTAGCTAATTATCTCTCCACACTACAACACATTTGTTCATTTTTCGTTCGTTAGCTCTCAACGAACGGCTCGAATCTCTCATTCACGCGCGATGAGGCTGATAGTACCTCTCCGGGGAGTGATTCAAGGCCGAGGAGGACTCTTCGTAGGGTCTCTAATACCATGCTGTCTCTTCTACTTCCTCCAGCTCTACCTTAAACGACGACGTTCTCCTCCTCCTTCTCCTTCAGATTCCGACTCGACGGAGCTACCGAGGACGTCGTCTCGGTCAAGTCTCTTCTCACGCGGGAACTCAATCGGACGTGTTCGAGTCTCTTCTAGAGCTGTTCCTCTAGCGAAACCTCCCGATTCTCCTTACTATATTGGGTTGGAGAGAGTCAAAACTGATCCTTACGATCGGATTAGTAATAAAGATGGGATTTTTCAGCTTGGGTTGGCTGAGAGTACTGTGCGTTTTGATAAAGTTTCGATCTTTTTTGCTTTTTGTGGTTTGGTTTTTAACTCTTTTATCTGATTGGTTCTTTTGTGAACTTTTGTAGCTGTGCTTTGACTTGCTTCAAAGGTGGATGTCTGAGAATTTGATGGATTCTATGATGATTCAGTCTGATGATGGTGAATTCGATGTTAGTAGTATTGCTATGTATAAACCTTTTGAAGGATTGCTTGAACTTAGAGTGGTGAGTGTTGATGAACTTTCGAGACAGTTACTAGTTAAAGATTTGACTTTTGCTGCATTAAAGTTTCTATCTTTGGTTCAGGCTTTTGCTGATTTCATGTCACGAATAATGGGAGGTAACGTGGCGTTTGACCCTTCGAACATGGTTGTAACAGCTGGTGGGACTCCTGCTATTGAAGTATTAGCCTTTTGCTTGGCTGATCATGGAAATGCTTTTCTCATTCCGTCGCCTTATTATCCAGGGTAGGGTTTAGCATGTCGCGTCCCAACTGTTTAATCTGATGAAAGTGTTTAGTCTCTCTATCAATGCGATGTACTAAAGAAACTGCAATTTGCAGCTTTGATAGGGATATTAAATTCAGGACAGGAGTGGAGCTTATACCAGTACACTGCCGTAGCTCTGACAATTTCACTGTAACGGTTTCTGCGCTGGAACAAGCTTTGAATCAAGCTAGGAAACGAGGGAGTAAAGTATCCGGGATCCTGTTTTCAAACCCGTCAAACCCTGTTGGAAATATACTATCAAGGGAGACGCTTCATGATATTTTGAAATTTGCTCAAGAGAAGAACATTCATGTTATCTCTGATGAAATATTCTCTGGTTCTGTTTACGGGGATAAAGAGTTTGTAAGCATGGCAGAGGTGGCTAGCTCGGGGGAATTCGATAAGAGTAGAGTTCATATCATCTACGGCTTGTCAAAAGACCTTTCGATTCCTGGTTTTAGAGCTGGAGTCATCTATTCCTTTCATGAAGACGTAGTGAGTGCCGCGAAGAAGCTGATGAGATTTTCGTCTGTGCCAGTTCCAGTCCAAAGGATACTTATCTCTCTGTTATCAGATACAAGATTTATTGAGGAATACATGGCAGCTCACAGGGAAAGGATCAGAGATAAGCATATTCGGTTTGTGGAAGGTTTGAAGCAAATAGGGATTCCATGTGCTGAGAGTAGTGGCGGGTTGTATTGTTGGGTTGATATGAGCAGTTTACTTACATCTTACAGCGAGAAAGGCGAACTCGAGTTGTTTGAGAAGCTCTTGAGTGTTGCTAAGATTAATGCCACTCCAGGATCAGCCTGTTATTGTATAGAACCGGGTTGGTTCAGGTGCTGTTTTACCGCTTTAGCTGATGAAGACATCCCGGTGATCATGGAACGGATCAGACTTCTTACTGAATCATCCACATCTTGAGGCCAAACCAGAGTCTTGGGTTAGTGAGTCATTGTTGCTTAATCGATTTACATTCTTTTGGCAAGTTGTTAGAAGTTTGGAAGATAGGAAAGAATTAGAAGATGTAACTTTATCGTTTTACAGAAGAAAGAGTTTGGCATTCAATCTCGCCTCTATTTGTACAATACAAGTTTCTTCATCTATGAAAAGAGAACGACTTCCGAAATTTTCTGTTTCTTGATGCGAATTGTGAGGACTTTTTCATAAGAGTTTTCTTCTAAATGAGCTTCAGCCTTGCTTGGTATTTTTTCCACTCGAGCCCTTCTAGCATCTTGATGCCCGGCACAAAGAGGCAGCAATTCTCAGCTCCATATTTTGTAAATTCCTGCTAGTTTATCCAGGCAAGTGTCAACATTTCAGAATCTTTTTATTTTTATTTTGTTTGTGATTGGATTAAGCATGATATATAGTTATGGTGTATAAAAATAAAAATGTGAGAGAAGATATTTGAGAGTTTTACTATGGAAGGATTCTGCTTTCTCATTTCAACAGCTCTTCTCATATAGCTTCTCCTTCTACTCATCATGATCAGCTCCCCCAGTGTGTGCGGCATCCTCACAGGAAAGCCAATGTTCATGTTATCAGAATCTGCAGTAAGCTTCACTTCTTCATGCAACGGACGAGTAGAAACCTGAACATCTTTAGAGTCAGCAGCTTCGACCTTTTCTTGTGGAAGAAGACGAGGAAATAGCTTTTCCAAGAACGAAGCTCCCACAAGGCTGGAAGCTCCCGTCATGTAACTGCTCGTACTGTCATCAGATTCATAAGCTGGCGATGTTGGCATCGAGCTCGTCTGTCTGTTCAGGTTGTCAACAAATTCATCCACCGCAACAGCACCTGATATCGGCACAGAGCTGAAGGAGTCACTGCTTGCGTCATCATAAGTATCGCTGCTTGTTTCAACCTCACCACCGTACATGGGAGGTGGTGGCAGCGGTTGATCCAACGGGTCAGGTGGGTTGAAGAAATCAACAAAGCAAGGGTATGGTTGTCCAGGAGTTTCTTCCCAGTCGAATGGAACCGATGTAACTAGCTTCACTGGAACTGGAACCGGAGGTGGCAGTGGAGTAGTCGTGGTGGTTTCTGGTGGTGGTTGTGGAAGCTTAGGTGAGTCATTTTCGGAAGAAGGGACGGGTTTTCCAGGTGTCTCTTCCCAACGAAAAGGAACCGAAGTGACTAGCTTAACCGGAACTGGAACCGGAGGTGGTAGTGGAGTAATAGTTACGTTTTCCGACGGTGGTTGTGGAAGCTTAGGTAGCGGTTTTCCAGGAGTCTTTTCCCAACGGAAAGGAACCGAAGTGACCAGCTTAACCGGGACTGGTATAGGTGGTGGAAGAGGAGGAGGAGAAGGCACGAAGGTGGCTAGTGAAGGTTGCCAGTTCTTCTTTGGGAAGCCAGGCCGTTCTTCCCAAACGAAAGGCACAGAAGGAGGCTGTCTCAGTTGTTTTCGAGGTGGTGGTGGCTCTGTTTCTTTGGGTTCCATTTGGGACATTTGCTCGTCTCTTTTTACGTTTGGTCCGGTTTATTTATAAAGTGTTGATAATTATCAAGTCAAAGAGATATTGTGTTTAGTAAGTCAAACCACTATGGTTTGAAGCATGCGTTGTTGGATTAGAGCTAACTATTTTTTTTTTTGTTATTGTCATGAAATACCACCTAAACCATTTTTAGTGTCGTGTCACCAAATTTATAAGACTCATCTCATGCCGCCTTTATAAACTTTTTTACTTTGCGTCTATCGTTTTCTCTTCCACTTAAACTCACAAATATGATTCATTAATCTTATCATCATTTCATTTGTTTTTGTTGAATTAAAGAGACACTTGTTTGGTCAAAAAAATTGGAGGGACTATATGAATGCACAAAAGGGATGTATGACTTATGTGTCCCAACCAGAATTTGAATTCTCATTATGGGAACACTAATTACCTGGGTGCTATTCATTTATTAATTTAGAAATCTGTATAGGATTTATAAATTTAACCAAAATATTCTGATTTTCAAATCTAATAATAAATATGTACAAATTCGAGGGTTTTCTTTTGGATTTGAGTCTTTGTATTTTTAACAAACAAATCTACTCAAATCCACACAAATTCATTATAAAATCAAATCCATAAATAAATCCGTATGATTGAATAACACTTGATTTTAATTAGGATTTATAAATCATAAAACCAATAACACATGATTTTAATATAGATTATAAAATCATGAAACTAATAACACTGAATTTCATTCAGATTTTCAAATCCATTAAAATATACAAACCAATAACCCGCACTTAGTTCAATCATTCAAACAAAAGTGTTTACTTGTAATCAAACAAAGCATTTGGGGTTATTTGGAAAGTATTCAATACTTGGAGGGTTTAATTGACATTGTTCCCCCTAGCAAAATGAGTTGCAACCCGACCCGATTTGAAAGTTCGTCACTTTAACCCTAAAACAAAAGACAGACCTTTTGGGCACACAGTCGAAGTTGGAAGAGATCTTAAGATCTGCAGATATGGCGGACGAAGCTAACAGAACTGTAAGTACAACCTCTATTAGGTCATTGAAAATTGGAAAAGTCCAAGGCTTTGGGAATGGGATTTTAATAATTTTACATATATAATTATGTATGCAGGCTTTTCTAGAGATTCAAGCAAGCATGATTGATCTCACCGGGAAGATGAAGATGGTAAAGTCAACCACTTTCCCTATTTTGATTTAGAATGAAAATGTGACCACCAAACCTTTAAAAAGGTGTTTACTTTCGAATTTGTTACTTCTTTTGAATTATTGTTTTGAGTTTGGAATCACCTCTTCAGATACATATAGTGGACTAGTGAATGTGTTATGACTGCGTTTTGTATAATAAAGATTCAGTCTTGTTAGGTTGTAACTGCGGTATGAATATGAAACAGTTTTAAGGCTAATGTTAGGTGTGATTTGCTTATGCTTTGCGTGAATATGATCATTGTATAAGAAAAGGGCAATCGTGGCTCTCTTATGTATGATGAAATATGATGGCAACATAATTATAGTTGTAATTTTGGTTTTCTAGGTCCTGTCGTATGGTAATAATCAAACTGATTTATGTGTCTGAACGTGTATATATGCATACGGGTTTCAGGTGCAGAGTCAGATGCGCAACAAGGAGGGAGATAGAAAACGTGCTTTCTTAACCTTAGAGGAGTTACGGCCATTGCCTGCAGATACTAACACCTACAAGTCAATAGGTAAATTGTTTCTCCCTTTTCTCTCGTTTCATAAGGATTTTTTTTTTTGGCTTATGATGTCTAACTTGTGTTCTGGTTTTTTGTTTTCAGGAAGAACGTGAGTGGTTTAGCTTAATTAATAATCCTTTCAGCTTAGGGCATTGTTGGGGAGAATTTTGGAAAGTTGATTTATAGTTTTACTTCATTGATATGGTTGAAACAGGTTTGTTCTAGAGCCCAAGAGTGTACTAGAGGGTGAACAAGAGCAGAAACTCAAGGACAGTGAGGCTACAATTGCTTCTCTTCAGGTACATGTTTTTGAGGATTTTAAAGATCTGATAAAGTTTTATTAGGAGAGAGCATTGAAAATGATGGTTGTTGTTGTGTATTAACATATCTGCGGGGTGATTAAATGTCAGACATCGAAGGAAAACTTGGAGAAGAAGATCGCAGAGGTGGAGAACAACTTGAAGGAGCTGTTGCAGCAAGAACCAGGCATTGCTCGACAGATTATGTCCATGTCTATGTAGTTTTTTTTTTGTATTATAAACCCCAACCCTTGAACAAATATGAGTTTGGTTCTGCTTTATCAGAGCTTCTGCGATTAAATCCATAAGATGATGATTTATTTTTAGTTTTTTTATCAGATTAGAATTATTCCAAAGTCTGGTATTGGTATTGCATATAAACTGAGGTGTGTTGGCAGAATGGAAAGGACCAAATCATGCTGTAACCAAATCATCTGGTAAACAAATCTTTTCAATTTCTGCATGCAAAAACAAATGGTTAAAGCAATTCAATACCAATGTGAGAGAGCAGCTCTCAAGAATGGCTGGCAACTTTTCAACTTTTGAGTATCGCCTAGTCATTTTTCCTCATAATTTCAGTTGAACCAAACGATACATCAGTATTCGCCGGAAAACTCAGAACATATATCTTAACAGAGGCAGATGAATATTGAAAGAAAGAGAAGAGAAGAGCTAAAATTAATTGCTCAACTTCGACTAATATTTTGAGCTTTGATACAAGATCACGAGGACATTCAAAAACCAATGAAAGCAAAAGCACAACTCTAATAAATATCATTATCATTCACCTGACAAGTTAAATATAACCAAAGCCGAACAAAACCATATTCAATTTGTCTTTACACAAAATCACAAAACCTCTACTTCGCATTTGGTAGAGCCTCTTGGTATTTGGAGGAGCTTCCTGAGAGTAGACTTTTCTCTCATTGAATGTTTTGGCAACTGTAGAGTGAGTTTCTTGAGGACTGCCGAGTTCTGTAGGAAGTATCTCACTAGCTTCATTTCTCCATCATGTCCACGGATTGGGACTTTGAATTCAACAAACTCGAGAGACAATGGCAAACACTCAGGCACAGATGAAAGACTTTCTTGATTCATCTCCTTGTAATTACCATTGCATACCTGAGGAAACAAACACAAGAAAGAGGATTAGTAAACAATGAAAACATCACGCGGAATCTTCAAAGAGATGGGGAAAAAAAAAACTCAAAGGGTTTAGCAGATGATCATCACCAAGATGAGGGATTTCAAGTTTGGGAAGCTCTCAAGAAAGGTTGGTAACCATTTCAAACCAGATACCCTGAGATTGATATGCAAGCGGGACATATAACCAAACCGAGGCAGCGGTTCTGATTTCGAGTATAGACAGATGAGCTGAAACAGAACAAGAACAATAATGTGGGTGAGAAATGTTCTTGATATAAAGAAACTTAACATGACCAAGACCTGCGTTGACATATATGCCTACCTTGAAAGTGTCTTTAGATATTGTCATATCCATGACCTCGAAAATCCCTGGGAGAAAGCTGTGGATGTTACTTCTCTTTGATGAAACGCTTGCTTCATTAAGAGATTCCAAACCAAAGGTGACAGAGATATTTAGCTTGGCACTGGGATGCAGTTCCTTTACTAGAAACGTTTCTGATAAGATATCATCTATGCTCAAAAAGCATAGTTGAGGAGCATCAATCACAACTCCTGAACCTATACCATCCACGAAAAAGTGTATATTTATACTGAACTTCTTCAACGACCTAGAGAGCACCCGAAAGACTATTGCATCGTCATTTAGACATTGGTTAATCTCTAACTCCTCCAGGACAGGGCAGGAAGAGACAAGTCTCTCAAAAGTGGCCTCATTGGGATACAAAATAGCATTTAACTGCAAAGTCTTCAAACAAGGTAAAGATACAGACTCTGCATCAACCAAAGCCACCATATAAAGCTTTAAGCATACTAGTGACTTAAAGACATAAATGCTTTTTGGGATCACAGAAATACACTCATCTGCACAATTCGTAACATGTAGATGTTGGATCTTCCGCTTGTCTGAAGCAGAAAACCACGGAGTGAGATAAGGGGAATCCTTTTCACCAATAGCTAACTTGAGTTTGTCTATGCATGAAACCCTAGTGGAATCAAAAAACCTCTCGCCAAAACTCAGAAAGGTGTTGAGATCTGTGAATTCACGGGAATCCAATTCCAAACTAGGAACCTCAAGCCAAAGACTCCTCCAACTGGTGGATAAAACGCTTGTCTTAACAGCATCTTTTGTGGGAAGACAAGAAAGTATCTTACAGATCAAAGAATCATCTAGTTGGCTTATCCTATCTTGTCCCGTCGATCTAACCCTAGAGGAACGAGCCTTTTTCGTTCTCCATTTACCAACCATGTGTTTCTATCTTTTCTGCTGGAATGTTTTCAATCTGCATAAAGAGTTGAAAACTCAAGTTTCAAAGAGACAATTTTAGCTGCAAAGGTAACCAAAGTTCAAGTTCCACGAAAGAGAAACTAAACCACATTGAGACTAAAGTCAGGCTACGGTTTTCAAGAACAAGAAAAGGATCAAGGAGTAAGAAAGAAGAAAAAGAACTTACAGTGTTTGGTCGGGCGGAACTTGCTGGAACTTTAGATCGTCAAATCGCTGCCCGAGCTGTGTTGCATTGCTATCGAAGAGAGTAAGTGTAAAGACTCAAGTTAATATTTCTTTAATAGTTATAATCTTTATTATCGTGTGTATACTGTATACAAAAGCACTACAGTCAAACTTGGCAACTAAGTTTGGTTTAAAATTGTGTTCTCTGTATGGGCCATAATTGCCATGTCGATAACATTTCCATAATATATAAATGGAACCCATCCAAATTTAAACCCTTAACTAGTTTCTTATATAGATGTAGTGAGACAAAATACATGTCCCATTTTTCTCTTGGCACTACCAGGGACCTTGTAGACTACAACATAATAACAAATGACTTTTGATGACTATGAAGATGACCAGGTTGAATCAAAAGGATATAAGAGATGTAATCCGCTTTTTCAGTTTTAGTGATTACCTCTGCAATAAGATTCTCAAACTTAGAGATTCTGCATGCATGAAAGATTTTGAAGAACTTATTTACTTACAAAAACTTTTGGAACATTTATTTTGATGCCTTTTGGAGAACCAAGCCATACTATCAATTTGTATATTTTAATTTCTTCGCAGCAATTTTTGGACTGAGGTGTCTTGCGGGTAGACAGATAGCATTTAACCAGTTCAAATGTGAAGGTAAATTCTAACCAAAAGAACTTGTTAGTATACGAATTCTTATTGTTTGACGAAAGATGATAGAATTAACAAGACATTACTTTCATGATTCAGATATAATATGACGATTATGTGTACTAAATAACCAAATTTTGTATATCATGTAAGAATTTCCACTACTTTACAGTTCATGTCAGGAATGTAACCATTTGAAATGATGTGTATAAAATGACTTGTTTTTCACAGATTTTTTTTTGTTGTTGAATAAATGCATTCAAATGTAACAATAGTAAAAACTCAAGTAATGGGTTTTTTTAGTAAAAAAAAAAACTAAAAACCTAGCTGACAAATCAAAAGCATTCGGAACAATAAATGTCCAAAGAGATACACATACACATATATCAAACCCCAACAAATACATTCATTCATGTACACTGATTATACATTACCTCTCAAAGAAATCATAAGCACTCCCGTTAAGACGTTCATAATCACGGCTTAAACAAAAATTTAAGATTGGTTGACGTAAAGAACGGGTACAAGTCCAGCCATCTTCCCGTCTCTCCCAGGCCGCTTCTTCTTTACCTGTCATAGTTTTACAATAAGTTGAGATCCAAGTTAGCGTTAGCTTCCTTTAAAGAAATCTCAATTCCTCATAAAGACTCATGCGTTTGTCTTTCTAAACTTACGTAAAACCACCCATCAACTTCATATTCTATCTCCAACTCCTCTTCTGCCGTCAAATTTAGCTGCAACAAAAACCCAAATGACGCTTGAATCATAACATGCTTTTTAATAAGGAATGGATAAGAAGAAATGAATCGTATCCATATTTCTGAATTGTTGTAACTTTCTTCGTTTTGTTTTCAGAACATATAAAAGATATATAAAAAGAGAGAGAAGCTTACCTCATCATCTCCTCCTGCGGTGAAGTCATAGAGCGCTGTTCCGAATCTTGTACCAGTAGATTTCCTAGGTTCTTCATCATCTGATTCGTAACTTCGAGAACCAGACCCTGCTAGAGGGTTCTCAAACGATTCACGACTTTGCGGCTCAGAATATGAGTAAGGCGGAGGAGGTTCTTCTCTAATCTGAAAAAGTGAGAAGGGAGAATTTAAGGAATCATCAGCTCATGTCAGCGCATATACATACATACAAACACAGAAAAAGAAATATCAGCTTACTGGGGAACCATAGCCTTCATATGTGGACTGGTACTTGCTTCCACTCGGTTTTGCCTGTTTGAGTATGAATAATCATATAAGTAAAGATTAGCTGATAGCTGCATTGCATCCCATACAGGCACAGATAATTCAAAATTTCTTATGATCATATATACTTCAACTACTTTATGCTTTATGTTATGAGCGTGCCTTTTCGTTTTAAGACACAACTTGCATGCAAATCATTATCTCCAGTTACTATTGTTTGAGAAGAACATTTTTACGATATTTTTACTTCGTCAAAGAGAAACATAATTAGCTGTCATATTCTATGCAATTCACGGAAAAAAATTTCATTGTGACTCAGACTTAGTAGCTTAAAGAAATAATATCATTCTACAATTACAGGTAACGCTATGGCCCGTAATTGTCACAAATAGCATACTAGGTAATAAGAAATGGAATTAACGGGAGAATTTGGGTGTAGCCTACCGTTGATTGTGAGGAAGGCTTTGAACTGAACAATGATGGGTAATTCATTCCACCAAAGTGAGAGGATATAGAGCTTTCCACTGATCCGGTAGAGTCTGGAGAAGATGAACCTGATCTCGCATCATCTTCCTGTAAATACGATAAAAGTAAATTCTTTTAGCATCCCCTAAAACTAAGAAACAGTTTATTCCGGTCAATTTGAAGATAGCCCTAAAAATGAATAAAGCTAACTTTCTACCTCCAATTCGTTAGTTTCTAAAAGAGTCTTAGCCCACATGTCATCATAGCCAACCGAAGGTCTAGAGAAGACATTCTCCTCCTCAACATCTGGTGCATCTGTTCCGACTCCAGCAATGAATTCATTGACCTGACAAGTATAATTTACGATGAGATTCAATTGGAGACATAAACAAATAGGTCGCATCTCTAAATGGAGTTATGTACGAATGAACTCTGAGATCATAATTTCACGTGACCATATAATCAGATGAATGGCTAACTACTACTGAGATCTTATAGCATGTGAATGCTAGCAGATTTGCCATCTACTTTTAATCGGAAATGTCAATACCCAAACTTTTCATCACAATCAGAGTAGTTCGAAAAGCATTTATTATTGACCCCATTCAGACCAGTTCGGAACTAAGGCATGGTACTGAACTGCAACGTGAAACGGTTTAGTAAGTCTTGTCCGGAAACAAGGATTTACTATACTGGGTAATCCACGGAACTGTACTTACATTCTAATTTCCACATCGGGAAATTTATTGTGCCCCATATCCGTTATCTAACAATAAGACGAATGTATAAACAGTACACTAAACTGCACACATACTGATCAAAAAGACTGTATAAACAGTACACTAATGTATCCGTCATCTTAAGAAGTCAGATAAAAATGGCAACTCACCCTGCTCATTGCTGGGGCGTTGTTTCCAAGGAGACCATCATCACCAAGGTTTGCAGCCCAAGCATTGACCAGATCATCATCCAGACCACTGGCGTTTGAGGCAGCAGGTGCAGGCTGAGTGGACTCGTAAATTAAGTCCGAAATACCAGTAGCAACAACAGTTGGATCGGTTACCCCAGAAGATGCCGTGATATTATGCTTTGTGCGGTATGTGTCAATGAGCTTTGCACTACATAGGTTAGGAAGAAAAAAATAAAAGGATATATCAGTGTTTTCATATAAAACGGCAATAGAGACAGAAAAGCACCTAATAACATTAAGAAAACCAGAAAAGGGGGCACAAGCATGCAATGTAGACAAGAAAGGTCGACAGCAAGGTCACTGATATTTTACGAATCTGGATTTCTGTTAATTAATATATATATTCAGCATGGTTCTTGAATTTTGTCAAAATTCCTTCTTCTTTTTTTTTTTTGTTAGGATTGAGGTTATTCACATACATGTAATGCCGTAAACCATGTTAAACTAGATAGGCATATGGCATAAAAAGCTAACGCAATAAGTCTCTCGGAAACAATAAAACGGGTTGATATTATGCTATTATTGCCTCACTGTGTTCAACGCAAGATCGTATCCTAAGTAAGTATAATGCACTAGAACTTGGTAGGTTATCGCTCATTGATAAAATGGATTCAGAATTCAGAATATACCTTATCGGACCCAAGGGTAAATACTTGGCTCTTGGAATATAGCAAAACAAGGAAACAAAATCTAGCAGTCTCTCATGGGTTTCGTAGAGTTTTTTCAGCTCCTCGTCCTTCCATTCTTTGTTTGCATTATCGTGATGGCGTATGTCCCTTATCAAATAACAAATCATGTGTTAATCATAAAATCATATACAGGTTACATGCATGAATTACAGGGGGAAAAGGATCAGATTTCTTCCTTACTTGATTAATTCGTCTTGTCCTACATACATTTCATCCAGAACCTTTAACATCGGAGTTATTAAAACTCCAAGTCCTGTCCCACTAACTCCTTGGTCCTCCCCATTACTTAGGTGCATTTCAGAAAGTTGAGACTGTACACCACCCTCCGCCAAGGTGTACAAAAACTCGTATATCTGCAGCCTGAAAGGTTCACCAGATCTAATGGCTATCGTAGTAAGAGCTTGAACTGCAACAATTCGGACCTGTGTATCCACAAAGCATAAACACTTAGGCACGAAACCCTAGAAGTAACACTCATATTAGTAGCCTATCCTGACAGCAAAATCGTGTCTGTGACTTCCAACTGAAGTTCCAGGAACAAAATCAAATATGAGATGCAATGAAGTAACACAACTTATACTCAGCTACTTTCTATAGCACTAAAGGTCTCTAAACAGTTAGTAAAGCTTATATAAAAAGACAGAGACCAAACGAGATTATCATAGTCAACTTTCATTTAGTTTGTTCTTATAGTTTCTGGCCAGCCACAATTCCTCCAGGTTTCACATTCTGTTCATGGTGGAAGCACTAAAACTGCCAAAAGCTAGCTAATTAGAACATCTCAATTCGTCCACGTCCCCAAATCCCCATTTATAAGAAAAGGGTCTCAAAATATAGTTTGCGCTCTAAAGTGTAATTAAATGGTTAAGCAAATCAGCCACAGACAGGGAAAGGCCTACTGCATCTACCAGCCAAAATGTTTTTAGACAAGGTTAATGATCAAAGACCATTGCAAGACAATCAAGTGATCTACACAAGTCTTCCAATTCTGAACAATAAAAAATCAAAGCAAAATATAGTATACCTCCCAGCTACCACTAAACGCACACCTCTGGAGGCGAGTTAATGCACCAGCTAGAGTAGGATTGCGAGAACTGGCAGCAGCAACCATTTTATCTGCATCCAACATCATAAGTGCAGTGCCTGGTGGAGTTGCAGATTCCCATGCATATTCTGAAGCTGCGTAGTTTGCATTTTCTCCAAGGAACCATACCTGCCACAGTACTCATTCTAAGTTAATGTGTTGAAAACGTTCCGAATTGCATGTAAACCCTTACTGCGGAATGCTTACTGCAGCTTGCACCAATTTCTGCAGCGCCAGAGCCGACTTTGGATCTGATGCAGAGACCCTATCAATTGATGTCATTCCGGACATGGATCCTGGCTGTGGAGGTGGTAGATCGAGTACAATCGTGACTGCTTCCAGAGCGGTGTGCTTCCCATCAGGCCCAGCTCCAACAAGACATGTCTAGAAGTTGATCAATTAGCAAATCATATCAAAATAATCTATGTAAGTAACAAAATTCATCATAATATCGCACAATAATTTGAGCGTTAGTTATACATACAAGGACTATTTTTATCCAACTCTATAGCTACAAAAGCATACAAACTTCAGAACTCAAAATGTCTGACACGCTCAAATTTTAAAACAGGAAGATTATAGTATACAACAGATGAAGTAAATTATAATAACCTTAAAATTACATTAGCGAGAAGAGAATACCTTCCAGAGTAGTTGTAAGACATCAGCGTCAATTTTCCCTGGAACTTTGGTAGCAAATATTCTGGCAATTTCGAGAAGAATAACAGCCATATCTGGAGTTGCCTGTGAAAGAAAAATAGATAACGTTAACAACTACAGAAGAAAACAGTTCACATTTCATTCTTCAACCAAATTTGTGTTTAAGTTTGCCTTCAGTTTCACAAATATGGCATAATCCAACTACAGCTTGTCGCACTTTTTCCAAGTAAATGTAGATAGAAATAGACAAAAAGCTAACTACTAGTACATTATGAATTTACTAATAGGGTTTCACGTCTTTCTTCATCAGAGAATGTCCATTTTCCAAGTCTCCATTGCAACAACAATTTTTTTTTTATCGTCCTTACCTTAAAGCGAGCATGCAAAGTAAGCAAAACATCATTAACTAGAGCTGCGGGCCAAGCAGGATCAGAAAGCTCTGAGGCAATGATTGATTTCAATTCATCCAATGATTCATGCGGACTTTGCATCCATATCAATGCTTTGATAACCATTCCCCGGACATACACGCACTCGCATGCTACTGTTGTTCGAACCACCTCCATTAATGAAGCCAGCAAACTTGCAATTGTCTCATTGCGACCAGGCCCTGCGGATATGGATGATGTTCTCCGTATTCCTGCAAAAGTCCAACAAATTAAAATGAGAAAATAAGGGTATACATGTAACCAGAGAGAGGAAGGCAAATACAAAGTGATATAGGAGATGTTACAGCTCAAAAGATGATAAGATACCCTAAATATTTCGATGATTAGGTAACGGAAAATCAAAGTGATAGGAAAAACATGTTCCTTTGGTTAGGTCTGAAGAGAAGACTGGTAAACCATAATATGATTTTATTAAAGCATTGAATTTAATCACATTCTTAGTTTTGTGACGATTCGAGGTATAACAAAACAGTGAGATAATAATATTGATGCACCATCAGAGCATACATGCAATGACTTAATTACATTTCTCGTTGGTGACCTTTAGCAGTATAGCAAACCAATAAAATTCAACGAAATTCTTAAAAGACCTAAAGCTTGCATGAACTTTGATGCTCCATATAAAATTAGAAAGATACATGTGCATCTGTTATACATCTAAATATATAATAATAAAACTAATTAAAGCAGTGGTTTTAGACTTTAGAGGAAAGCTTTATTATTACAATCTAACTGTTATAGAGTAACTGGGAAATACTGTAGCTGCCTGTTCTCAAACAATCATGGTTTAAGTAGGTTACGCTCTTTAGTCTGTAACTATATAATATGTCAGAAAGCTGGGGAATGGTATATATAAGAGATATTGGTGGTTTGTCAGCAGGAATGGAACATCATCTATCACAAATTTCATGGCTTCATAGTTCCATCTAGTTCTGCCAGCTATAAAACTGTTTCTGTGATTTTGTTCGTAACAAAAGCAAAATTTTTGACATCAAACTGAAGCTAAGAAATACTGACAATGTACCTTCTGGGTGAGAACTGTCATTGGTCTCAGCATCATCCAGAGCGTCAGAAAATGCATTTACATGAACTGATTCATCAATGTCCTGTAATCCCATAGCAAACGCTGCAGCCCTGCTCTTTCCCATTTCTTGCACAACCCTTGCTGCTGCGTGAAGTACTGGTCTTGAGAAACTGCGAAATGAGCTCTCTAACCTGAAAGGACCGGATCAATTAGCGAATTTATTACAGAAAACATAATCATTACAACTCAAAGCAACATTCCAGCTAAGAAAAGAAATCAATAACATCTTCAATTTCAAACACAGTCTTCCATCATGCTAACCTTCTCATTACGAGCTTAATAAGGGGCTGTGGGCGCTTGGATTTATTAGATTTATCCTTCGATGGCGCTTCTGGCAACTTCAGGATCTCCCTGGTCAAGCGGTACCACCCACTAGCACGCTCATCCATCCTAAATGATGCAGGAAATGTTGGTCATTCAAAACCTAAAAGAAAATAAATCAAGAGAACGCAAAGTCATAGAACCCATGCCTTTCGGTGTTATCGTATTTTCCCAGAATGCACAGAATCGCCTCATAGCATACCCTTTCGCTTGGATCTAGGAGTAGCTGATAGAGAATTGAGTTGAACTGAGATCTAATATCAGGCCTCTCTGTAAGAAAATGGAAAGGAAACTACTAACTTGTAAATAACAGCTAACGAGAACATGCAGTAGTGAGAGAAAGAGCTTGATTGCTTACCATCTAACGCTCGAGCTCTTGATATACTGTGACACAACCTAGCCAGGGCAACCCTAGCAAGCACATCATGCAAATGTAGGATATCTTGCAAAGCCCCTAATTTGGTGCAGAGAAGAAAGGTATATCAACTTAACCAATTTGTTCTAACCTTACTGTATGATTATATTAAAGAGAGTTGGTTCATGATTAGAATCAAGAGTACGCCTCATAAGTAAATCAATTCGTAGACTGCATTTAGAACTCGTGTTCCAGAGAACAAGTAAACATAAAGTCACCAACGAACAATTGAACGTTAAGAGATAAGGCCTGAAAAGTATACCTGATGGAGACGCAAGCTTTTCTGCAGGAAAACGATCAAGAGACAGATCAAATTTTGAATGACGAACAATTATGTGTCTACAGACATAGATTGCAAAAAAACCAATTTAAGGCGGAATTGACTCAATAACTTATTTACCTACTGTCATTGCCACTGCGTAGGGGTCTCTTGCGGCTAACTCAGATAGAATTTCCAGCGAATGCCTCACTGCGACAGGATCGGCAAACGAAACACTGCAAATAGAGTGGATACCAGAATAAGTTTTCAATCCACTACTCCATAATCAGAAAAAAGACTAAAAAAAACAATTGCTCCTGTGAAAAGTTGAAAATTCACCTAAACTATTAATTCCATTGCTCTTATCACTTTAATAGAAAATAGAAAGAACAAAGAAAGAGTCTTACCCCTGGGCCGCACGGTGCAGAAAAAGTGGATTTCCTGGATCAAGAGGAAGTCTTCTTAGTGCACTCATAGCAGCATATTGCAAGTTACTCCGAATGATCGACTACCAAAAAAAGGAGACAGAACGCTCAAATTAATAACACAGAATAAATGTTGACCTTTTGCAATCCAGAAGGCGTATACTCAACGGACAGAACTCACATTCGTTCGCCAAACATATCTCGAAGCTAAATATATTATCAAGGTTTGTCCCTTGACTTATGGATAATCGGATGTGTAAGATAAGAGTTTTTGCGTTTTTAAGAAGTTTTTCTTCAATTAAAATTTCATGAAGGACTTGAAAAGCAGTTAGCTTACAGCCAGAATTTCCCAGATGTGCAAAGTCAAATCATTAACGAGTAACTAGAATCACTGCCTAGTGCATTGTACCAATCGACAAGACTTTTGAGAAAATTTATACCACACAGGACAGAGAAGAACAAGCATAGCAGCATGAAAAAGAGAAGTATGAAATGGAGGAACAGGACTTGTTAGAACCCTTAAGACTTTTACTGGATGAACCTAAGAGTTGAGAAAGATACCTCCTTATCACCCCCTTTTGTCCCAAAGACGCCTTTCTTTCGTTTATGCGGAATATCAGCAACCTGAAAGCGACATGAGAAATAATCATTGCTTCTGCATGTAACTAGGATCAAAGTCCTTAGATTGAACCACTTTACTGATAAGAAAATTAATAAGAATGCAACAGTATAATAATTTATATAGTTAAAAGAAAGCCGATGACGAAGGTTAAATTTCTTCACTGAGAATAAAAAATGAACTAAGCGAGGACTAAAGGAAAATAAGCGATGCATCTTGTTAAACAACAGAGTGCATTGGTATTTGGTAGTAAGACAAACCTTATCGAGCAAGCCAAATACAATCTCATACAATTTTGACAAAAGCTCCGAATTTCCTGCCGGTGAATATGTCAGAGCTTTTAAAGCTTGCAGTCGTCGAGCATGAACTGAAGAACAACAAATAACAAGGCGAGTAAATCATCACCAGTCTCATCACAGGAGGAAGTTGCAAGAGAATGCTACAAAGTCCAAAATAAAGATCTTACTACATGATGTCGCAGCTGTTAATTACTATTTATGTCTTACATATTAGTTTTCACATCCATAACTACCAAATTATTGAATTCCACACTAAATCTAACACCACATCTACGTAACTAACTTTTAACATTACTGCTCTCATTATTCTAATCGTGTCCATCAACAAAAGATTATAAGAGGTACTGGGATATTCATCAAGAAGCACTATACAAGCCATACCATTACAAAGATAAATCAGATTAGGACGGTCCTCAAGATTCCACTAGTAACAACATTTCAACCTTAAGGCAGAATTATATATCTAAGAAAACAGTAAAGCTTGAAACCAAACTGATAGTCAATACGGTCGAAACTCACATTCAATTTCAGAATTAGAAGCTTCGGATGTCAGCTGATTCACTATCCGAGGAACAACATCAGCTCTGGTGACTCCTCCACCAGCATCAATATCTGCTAGAGCATCCCAGTTAGGAGTGGGGATACCACCCCCTGGACTCATGCCGGTATCGGACAAAATTCTAGCTAAGTAATAATAGACGTAACGTAGCACATTCCGGTCTTCACATTGCTGGTTAAGCTGTATCAATCACAAGAGGGAAAAAAAAAAACTAAAAACCTGATGCCTCTACTAAACAGATAGTTTTCGAAACGCAAAAATCGTCGGAAGATTCATGTAAAAAACAACAAATCAAAACAACGAATCATTATATAAAGTTAAAAAAACAAAACCAGGAAACAGCGCCACATACCATAAGAAGAGACGGAGCAAGAGAAGGATCAACGGAGTTGTACACAGCAAGCTTAGGGAACACGTGATTCACTAGTTGTTTCTGAGAACTTTTCTGTTCACTCGCGAATAAAACAGAAAAAAGAAGAAAAATTCAGATTCAACTTTCACCAGAAAGAAGATTGGTTAAAACTTCAAAGAATAAAGAGCAAACACTTAACCTGATCCAAGGTGGCAGCTAATTCATGAATGCTCCTTGCAAGTTGCGTATACGAAACTGGCTGTTTCCACACATTAACAAACTATGTTAAAACTACATTCAATCTTATTCCTCTTTAACTATTCACAGTTCCTCTTCTAATATCATCACACAAGAAGCAATTCATATTCTAATTCCTCCTAATCAACTGTTCCAAGTCTATAACCACAATCAATACTATTAATCGAACCTTCTTTTTCTGTCGTTGCCTTTGCGGCATGATATTAGCCTTAACAGGATTAAGAGCAGCTTTAGCAACAGATAAAGTATCGTTCTGGATCTGCATCAGAGTAGCTCTCTTCGATTTCTTCTCTCCAAGCGTCGTCTTCGTCGACATTGGATGGTGCTGATGCGAAGACGCCGATGCGGTTGCAGGAGACGGTTGAGACGGCGTGGAAGATGAGGACGAAGAAGTGGATGATTTTGCAGGTAGTGGCGTCGGGTCCGCTGAGATCAGATCCATCAGCGTCGTACCTGACGATTCCTGTAATCGTAAAAGAAAAGGAAATGGAATTAAGAAAGGATTCGAATCTTGGACGGTTGAGATCCGGTTATGTGATGCTTACCGCCATAGCTAGTGGCGGATCGGAGGAGGTTTTTCAGTGACGGGACGATGGAGAGAGAGAGAGAGAGAGAGAGATCGTGTGACGCGAACAGCTAACAGCACTTTTTGGACCAGTTTTGCGACGAGCTACGAGTCGAGCGCGGAAGCGAAAATAAGTTATAAATGTTGGAGTATTTTGTAATTTACATTAAGTGTTTGTAGAAAAGTTTAAAATTTTGAGATCTTTGTTTAACGGCGTCGTTTAATCTAAAATAACTCGCTGCATTCGGAACGTCATCGTTGGTCGCGATCCAACACATGCAGAAACTCGCTTGCGGTTTATGGGCCCAAATATCTCTAATGGATTGGGTTTGGGCCTAAATCATGGGCATATTTATTAGTGACCAATCAATTCTTCATCAATTTTCTCAATTTTGCTAATTTGTTCCTCTACTTGTGTGTTTGTACCATTCTCCAAGTTTGCGTTGACTGCACACGGACTAAGGTTTGAGAAAGGACAACATAAATAGTCTGCTAGAGCCCATCTGTTGTTTTTATTCCCTATAAATTCCTCAAATAACGAAATTTTAAAACCCTAAATCAAAATAGATGACGAGTAAATCTAGAATCATAGAATCGACGATAACAAGAGTGATTTTTTACGATTATCATGTTGTCTTGCAGCAAAACTTCTCCTCCACAGTTTATATGGATATAAACTATATTATCTTTGTTGTCATCTCATAATCTATTTTTAGGGTCATCTGATAATATTAATCAAAATGATACATGAAGTTGAAATATAAAAGCCGGTGGAAGCATTTTAAGACGTACAATCTTTTTGCTCTCTCTTACTAAACAACAAAACCAGTCACAAGCGTTGCTTGCACTTGGAGATTTATTATCGTTTTGTTATTTATTTCATCGTCATTAATAATTAGTGTAACAAAAGAAGTTGTATATTCTATTATTCTCCATTATATGAGTTTTTGACTATCGAATAAACCAGAGTTGGTAAATTGTTCTACCTCATGTCTCACCACCACAAAAGAATGAAAGAACAAAAGCAGTTGATCAACTAAGACTCATTGATTCCAATTGAGAAAATATCATGCCAACAAAGATTAGTGGAATATTTTTCTTTTCAAAAATATCAGTAGAATATTTATCCACTAGTTTATATAAACTAGATATCTTTAAGCATCTATAGAATTTGTTTAGAATAAAAATGCAGAAACTTTATTTATAAAGATAAACTTAAAGGTTTTCTCAATGATCAATATTATTTTATAGTTACACATCTCTATTTTTTAACTAGTCTACTAAAAAGATAATGAAAACACATAATTTAGTTGACTCCTAATCTCTCGCATGAGTTGCACCGATCTGGCTATTGATTAAATGATTAGTACTTTTTTAATATAAAGTCAAACAAACTTTAAAGGCTAAAGTATTTTAGGTGCACTTAATATATTCGACATAGAATTCTATTCTCTAGATTCATTTCATCAAAATATATAATTTGTTTTAAATTTCGGCTCCTTCCAACTAAAGAGTGAGGGAGACAACTTTCTCTATGAGATTCATATATGTATAACTGCTAAATACTCCCATTTGGGTCCTCCAGACCATTTTTTAATATGAAAGGAAAACAAAGAATAAATAAATTCAACACTTCAATTAAATAGGAACTTAATAATTTAATTTAATTCGTCTAGGTGAAACAAATGTTAACTAAAGAGCATTTCCAAAAATGTGGTTCGCTTCTTTTTCTTTCTTTATAAATTTTATAAAGCAAAAATCATAATGTAGTTTGCTTGGAGTTGGATGATTATTATTTGTTTAATCGTCTTCAAGTAACACACACTTTTAGATTTAAAGTCGGGTTATGACATGTTGGCGATACGATTGCAAATCTACAACGCTACTTGCCCCGGTTAAATGAGAAAAACGAAAATTTATCAAGAAAATTAATACTAAAAGTTATTAACGTTAATTCTATATATTTTCAAGAAAAAAATTGTATATATTTCTAAATAATCTAACAATCGGTTTATACTCCAAATATTTCATTTAAAGCATGTCTCTAAAATCCGACACTTGAAAGCTCATAAACATTAGCATGTCCACATTCTTTACATTCTCTGATGATTACATGATTACATATGACGGTAAGAAAATAATCACTCAAATTCATTCCAATATCTACATTGTTACAAACTTACACATCACAATCATCTTTTTTATATATAATTTCTCTCGAGTCAAGAAAATAACCCCACCCAAATCACTTTCTTATGATTTTCATAATTCGTATTATCAAATTACACCAAGAAGAAGAGACCAAAATAAACCCACCCAAAAAAGAAACAAACAAAAAACTCTACAGTAAAAAATTAGCTGTTACTAGGAGGAGATTGCAGATTAAACAGTGCTTTAGCAGTCATCTCTCTTTCGAATCTCCAGATGTAATTCAACCCAACAAGGAGCTCTGTAATGGCTGCTTCTGTTTTAACTTTATCCGCAAAGACAAGTGTCTGAACCAACATCACTCTGTTCTGACTATTCACTGCTGTAGCCATATGTTGCTGCTCGAAGCTTCTCTCACTCTGCCACCTTATCATATTCTGCGCCAACGGTAACAACCACCGTAATATCCGACCTAACGCAGCCTTCCACTCCGACGCTAGCCCACCGTCCGTCGCCGTGAACCCTACTCCTTTTAACCTCGACCTGAGCGACGACCTCACGCTCGCCGGCAACATGGAGTAAAGATCGTCTCTCGCGTCAAGACCAACCAGCTGTGGTTGCTTGATCATCTTCTCCATCACGACTATCAGATTCGCGTAGTGAAGCGCCACGCCGGACCCACCGAGAGTTGTCTCCGGTGGTTTCAAAAGTCTCGAGCTTTCTTCAAGAAACGCAGAAGATGACGCCGTTTTGAGTCTCTCCTCGTCGTTTGGGCTCGGGTGGACGAGGTTCATCGATGAAGAGGAAGAAGAGAGAGAGCGTGGGAGAAAAGACACGATGGTTGGCCCCACGTTGCAGCTGGATGCTGCTGCGGAGGAGAAGACGGATTTGAGTCTCGCGAGTGCTGTGAACACCGATCTTGCGAGTATCAACACGACCGTGTCGAAGCTTTTGTTCCATAGAGATCTGTCTTTCAAATACTTAACATGTTGTCTCTGTCTCTCAATCTTCTGCTGCAGATCCATCACTTTCATCGCGTCTTTTTTGTTGTCCTTGCTGTCTTCTTCTTCTTCGCATTCGATCCCAATCTGTAAACTGTGTTTTCTCAGGGAGTTTTCTAACATAGTCATCTCTTCCATCTCTCTATACAAAGCTGTTGTCACACTCACATATCTGTTTCCATTAATCAAAAACAGACTCTGTTACTACTCTGTTTATTTCCTCTGTTTCTTAAATGTTAAGTGTAAAAGAAGTTTCGTTACCTTTCGATTTTCTTGTTCTTTGCTTCAGTGTCTTTACAGCTCATGACCCATCCATGAGGGTCACGACCCATGTCAGCGAACTCATGGAATAAGCGGTGGAAAGAGCGGAGGCACGGGGTGGTGCAACGGTGGCTAAGCCGGGAAACAGAATCAGCGGTATGGGCGAGACTATCAGCGAGCTCAGCACAGACGAGGCTGAGGTGGAAGGTTTCGTCGCCGGTGACTATCTTGGTGAGACCTTCTAAGGAGAGAGAGTGTTCTCGTAGACTAAGGAGATTGGAGTCGGTGAGAGAGTGAGTGAAATGGAGGAGTTTGGTCATGACACGTGCCACCTCGAACGATAGAACACCGACGGAGGAAGAGGTGGTGGTGGTGGTGGTGATCGGAGGAGATGATCTGATTTGTCGACGGGAAATGGGTTTGGAGGAAATGGCGTTTTTGAGTTTTATTAGGAAAGTTTCGAGAGCCATTGGAGAAGGCAAAGCAAAGCAAAAGTGAATGATTGATTTGAAGGAGTGAATGGGAGATAGTGAGATTTGAGATATAATCTATAGTTTTCTTCTTCTAGGGGAATAAAAAAGTTGATATGTGAATGGCTCGTGGGGTGTTCAAGCCATCATTACACTTTAGAATTTTTATATATGTATAGAAGAAATAAATTTGGTTATTCGAATTGTGAAATTTCAATAATGTATTCTGATATTCGTTTACATTATTTAAATGATTGGAAGGAATGTAAGATGTGTATGTCAACTAGAGTCCTCTTCATCAATTCTTATTCTATTGATTGTTATTCTTCCATTATCCATATGTACACACTCGACACATATATACATTTCTTGATAGTGACCAATACTTTTACAACAGATTTGTTTGTTTATACAGAGATATATATGTAGTCAGTCTTCTTTGGTCAGATTCAATCTAGGAGGTAGAATAAAGACATGAATTACATTGTAAGAACCTAGATGGAAATCGATTATTAGAATATGATTGTATCATTCATGTATGTGTATGTAGAAAACTCTAAGAACTTGTAATTATCAATTTCATAGATTATTTTCAAAGTTTCACTTTTTCATCAGAATTGCAGTTTTGGATTTATTTCAGATTTTACTCAATAGTAAGTTCAAAACTGTGATTCTTTTACTAGTTAGTATTTATGTATCATCAAAACATCGAACTAGTTTAAGATTCTATATTAAAAACTATATGAGTTTACTGAATGAATCAGACTAATCAAGTATACAAACAACCAGGATGAAATAGTTCAAATAAACTATTTCCACGTAACTATGATTCTTTACTATGAAAAAAAAAAATATGACCATTTCCCAGAAATCTTGTCAATTAGACCAATCTTTCAAGATGAAAACTTTGGTCTTCATTTCTATGTTACCTTTTCGTGATTGTCCTGGTGGTGAATTAATTGGCTTTGTCTGTTAAATAAACTGTATAAATTACCAATATACACACTCTCTTATATTTCTTCTAACATCTTTGTTATAAGATTTAAGTAGACTTCAAAATACAAACAACGATATTCAAGTGGTGACGATCCTTTACTAAGAAAATTTATGAACTAAGTTGAAGTCGAAAAGGAAGTAGAGTAAGCACATGAGGAGCAAATAAAGGCGTAACAAGGGCATTACCATAATCATAATGAAGGTTATAGTTTATAATATTAACGACAATAATAATTAAAATAAGTTCGGGGATGCATGCGAATGCCAACCAATGGAAAGGCAACCATTTGTGAGGAAGAGAAGAATTGTCGTTAAATTAAGAGGCAAAAACATCTTTCCCATGCCTCTATCATTTCTCTCTCGTTTTTAGTATTTTAGAAATATAATTCGAAAATCTTGCTTTGTTTGGTCAAAAATTCCAAAATCTTATTATATATACGGATTTGGATACTATGGAATAGAAAGATATTTGGGGATGGTAGTACATATATTTATTTTGATGGAGGAATCATTTATGGTTTAGTTGATAGATTTTATAACCAAAGTGGTATTTTTGATTATGAAAATCAAATATTAAGATATATTGTGTTCATATATTTTTGGACAACTTTTGGATATATTAATAAGAAAACTAGTAATTAATCCGCGCTTGCGCGGAGAGAGGTAATTTTTGTATTTTTTATAATTTGGTTTGAAAAAATTTGGTTTGATTTCTTTTTCCATAATTAAATTTTGTTACATATAATGATGATATAATTTCAGTAGATTATAAATTTATTTATTAATATCCACATATTAATTTTATGAGTTACTTTTTTGATAATCTTGCATATGAGTGGACATTCAGTTATTCGGTTTGGTTTAGTTAAGGTTATTATTCCACAAAAAAGAAAGTTACTTTGTATTTTGTTATTATAATTTTAAATTAAATTAAATTCTACTACAAATTAGTTTATGATTCTTAAGAATTATTTTGTTAGTTATATTTTTTATTTTTACAATTTTTATTTTTTAATATTGTAGAAATTTTAAAATTTAACAATGATAGTTAATAATAATTTGTTTAGCTGATAAAATAAAGTTTCATTTTTATTAAAGTTTTGGATTATAAACAATATATAAAACAAAAATTACATTTCTATATAATAACATATTTAGGAGTAATCTTTTTTTCTGAAATTTTGGTAACTAATATCTTGGTTTTAGTTATTTTTATATCTCAGTATTTTGTAACTAAGATAATTAAAAATTATTAGTAACAAATCAATATTATTGTAGAGATAAATTTAAACATATAATCAAACAGATTTTAGTGGTGTAAAGTGTAAATAATATATTTTTTTAAAACATTTTGTAAAATAAACTTTTTAAATAATATTATAAAGATGATTGGAATATAAGTGAGTCAAACACCAGATCCAAATATATGCATAGGCACCAGATCCAAATATATGCATAGGATAAACTTGAAATTTGTTCAAATGATCATGATAATTGTCTTAAATTTGTTGTTTAAAAGGATATAATATGTAGAATTACGATGATGAATAATTTTTTTTATAACATGCTAAATTTTTTAAGTTTATTTTCTAATAATTTGGAAAATTTGTATTTTCTGTGTATAATTTTTTTAGTACGTAAACGATAATGAATGTAATTTATTTTTGGAAGATGATTTTATAATATTTACATAATTTAAACTTCATGAAATCAAATAAAAATTGTATTAATTGTGCACATGCACCGGGATTTGTAGTGATAGGAGAAAGAGACATCCATCCCGTAAAATTAGCATGAAAATCCCCATACACCCATTACACATATGTGCTACATTAATATGTGTGTATTTATATACATGCATGTCTTTAGATATACCACTAGCATAGTTAATCTATTTACAAATGTGACATAAATGGTTAATTGAATACATTCATACTTTGAAATTATGGAGTTTAACAAGAAGGAAGCTTCGTGAGAGAGTTGGTTTTTAGATTTGAGGACGCATCCCTAAGACGGTGTTTTTGTCTGCTTTGATCCTCTTCACCATTTGATAGATTTTCATTTATGATCTTAAGTAATTCTGTCTGCCTATATATATATGATTTAAATAAACTTTTAAAAGAAAATTACACTTTTGATTACATCAATCAATGTTCAATTCCTTTATTTTTATTTTAATCTTCTGTTTTTTCTTTTAAATTGTTTCTAAGATTTTAACTATTCTCTGGAACCTTTGTGAGATTTTGAGATGATTGCCAAGATACGTAAGGTTAGAAAATTACTCAAAGATTTTGTTAGGAAAAAAAATTACTGAAAGCTTTTTAGGATGTATAAGTTTTGTGTAAAGTCAAACAGAAGCTCATGCTGGAAGAAAATCAGCACTACCAATAAACCTCTAGTCTCTCACTAAGTTACTTAAAATAATGGATTCGGTTGCTGAATAAAATGGTAAAAAAAATAAAGAAAATATACTTTTACACTGGTTCCAAAAATTAGTATAGTTTTGATTTAAGAAAATTAGCAAACAAAACTAAATAAGTAAAAGTTAGCGGGAAAGTTACTACTAGAAAGTGGAGGTTATACTAATTTTCGGAACCTGTGTCAAACTAGATTTCTTTGCTAATTTTTTTGATTGGTTAACAAAGTACACCTCTACATTGAATGAAATCTACAAATAAATCGACTCCATTAGTCAACCGGTGAATGAAATCTACAAGTAACGTCGACTCCATTAGTCAACCATTTTACATTTATATGACCAACTTATTTCTTTTTTTTTTTTTTTGAACTTTTGACCAACTTATTTCTTTCCAACTAAAGGTTATTTATCTATTTAGTTCTATCCACATAATATAAGGAGATTCTTACTCGAAAACAAAAAAGAAGAAAGAAATAGTGTCTTCTTCATTCGATGGTTTAGTTCATTTCTTGTATATAAGTATATTATCTTTTAAAAATATTTACGCATTAACACAAATATGGTTTCTTTTCCTATTTTTATTTACAACAATGCTTTTTACTTTTTCCATTGATGTCATTTGTTTCTTGTAGCATATATATTATATTTATGTACAGCACAGCAAAAGAGAATTCATGAGAAAAGAAGAAGTGAAATAGAGCCAGTCCAGTCCAATCATAAAGTGATCTATGAGAAAGCAGGCAAAAGGAGAAATCGCTGACTTGCAACAGTACAGACGCAGCCACGCTGCTAAGCATATCACAAACATTCTCCTTCTGACTCCAATCATTTGTTTTTCCATTCTTCTTAAAACTTTTAATTATTCGCAAATGTAATGTGAACCTTTTGTGTGTAAAAAATCAGCGACAGTTAAAGGTGAATTTATTTCTCGTTAAAAAATAACTGACAATAGGATGTTGTCTCTTATTTTTATATTGCTGTCTCTTATTTTTTTTTGTTTCTAATTATACCACAGATTTTATTTTCACCGGTTGAAAGTTCCTTACAGTACTACCATTTTTCATGTCAGTTATCGGAATTTTAGTTTACATACCGCAATACATCAGACTAATGAATCAAATCGGGTGACTCCCTCAATTTGTGGTTACATATATACTTAAATACCAGTTTTTTCTTGTGGTGCTCTACATGCAATATTTTTATGTCAAAAAGACACTCATGTTGCATTTTGATATCTCTCTGTCTTTAACTAGTAGTGGAAATATTTGAAACGTGTCAAGTTCACAAATTACCTTCGAGAAGTGTGGGTTTTTGGCATTGATCCAGGACTTTCTCAAATCAAATTTCAATAACAAAATAGATTCTTAAAGAGACAAAGAGTAAAAGGTACAGAGAAAGTGGTATGTAAAATGCTGTTACTTTGGTAGACACTGGAAAGTGAAAGCAAGATAGGCGGCAGAAAGAGAAACAACATGTTACTATGATTGTGTTTACTTATTCTGTTTTAAACTAAGGCTCATCTAATTTTTACTTTGTTTGTACCATTTGGCTCATCTTTCTTTTAAGCGTGGAGTGGTGAGTATGCACACGTGTTTGCTCTTTGTGTGTTGGACACAATTATCACTTCCTTATCAAGCCTGCTCGTATGCTTCTTAACACACGCTTAAAACTTTTTACCATTTTATAATCTCTATCTCCTCACTATTTTCACTAATATCAGTCAGATTTCTTTCTTTTTATAAAGAAATTAATAAATAAAGTGAATTCTATAATACTCAAACATTAAACAAAGTTGTAATGAAGATACTGCTGTCCAGATCTAAGGTAGGACGCAAAGTATACATGAAACAAACAGAGAATGGAGAAAATTCTTCTTAACATAATCTAAATGCCACAGAACATCAAAGTTCATTGAAAGTTACAATAAGATACAGCAAATGTACAACACTAAGCAAAACTGCCTTTTTGTTTTGTTTTCTCTTCCGTCCATAGATGAACAACGCATTACGATCTGACCTTCACAAGAAGCTGGTTCCGACAGAGAGCTCAACTAGATTCGTGAAAATCTGAGCTCGGGTTGTCCCAATCTGCTGAGCAAGTCCATGCTGTTCCTCCAGCGGAAGCATCTCGTAACTGCAAACATTTTCAAAAACCATGAGAATCATATGTGCCTATGTTCGTTCTATCATCCGACTTTCAAGTAACTATCCTATTTTTAGGTCATTTGATCATATAAGGATGTTACTAGTGGTTGAACATAATAGAATGCGGTAGAAAACTTACTGGCAGAGAAGCTCGCAGTCGATTATGCTGTCAGGCCCAGGTCGCCGAGCCTTCCCGCTCGAGCGGAACTGACGGAAAGAGCGTGGGTTCAGACCTGCAACATGAGGAACAGCATCCACTAGCTTCTTCTGGAGAGACTGTAACCTCCGGAATGTGACCTCATCAAGTGGAGCAATGCAACCAAAACTGCCGTCTAGAGTACCGAATAACGAAGCAAAGCGATTTTTCTTATCCGCGCTAGGAGATTCAACCATCTGCAGACGCAGGAACTTTGTCACATGGGCACCAACGTGAAATTCCGCCCTTGAAAGAAGTTTCTGACCCTTCCAGCTTTCCAACATCTTTGGTGCGAAATAGAATATCTAATGAGAATCAGTACAACGTCAGTCTAAGAGAGTATTTCACAAGATTCCATCACGTACATGTAAGTAAAGCTTGATCCCATCACGTACACACTAAAAGCGATAAGAGAGATGCTAGCTAACCTGGATATTCTTTTGCTCATCGGAGACAGCAAGGCTAAGCGTACTTCCATCAATCAAAAACTCTGAAGCTAAACAATCGAGGGATCCGAAATCTTTGGCTAATAAGCTAAGTTGGGACCCTTGTTCCTTCCAGCTAAGAAAGTATAAGCTTTTGTGAACATCGCCAAGGAGGATGAAACTCTTTACCTGCAAGTAAAGGAAAATTAACATGTGGAACAAAGCCAAATCACGCAGAAGAAAACTGATCCTCAGAACCAAGCCAAGTCAGGAAGTAAAACGTACAACATTCATGCTGACTACATAGAGCGGCGGAGCATCAAAGAAGGCAACACCATTTAATTCAGTGCCATTCCACTTGTGCAAGATGATTTTAGGACCAGATGATATTAGAAGATGACCCTTAATGGAGGCTACAGCTGATATAGCACCTTTCAGCTCCTTTGAGTAGACTTCAGTAACCTATTAAAAAGTGGCTTCAGAATATATCGAACATCCAAGATGAAAATGAAAACACAGAACAAGCATCACTAGGTTGTAGTTGTAGGCCCAACTAAACATACCACATTTTGAGAATTATCGCCATTTCTTCCAAAAGAGAAAAGAAGCACACGGCCCCTTGCAGCAACATCCTCCCCTTGGACATAGGCAGTTCCAACAGCAAGAAGTGTTTCATTATCCGATGTGCTCGCATTCTGAAACACCCAGGTAGCAAGAAAATAAGCCTTGGTTATTGCAATTTAAACAAAACCTTTATTAGATTGATCTCTAGATATGCTCCCAGCAATATTCTTAAATTATAATGTCATAAAGATAGAGAAGACAAACATTCTTCATGGAGGCAGATACTGAAACTATGAATTTAGGCGGGCTTAATAGCTGACTTACAAGAAGTGTGACAACTCGCACAGTGAGAGCATGTTCTGAGCTCTGCATTGGAATGGTGGCTTTAGTTTCCCAGGGGCCACCAGATCTTTCTGGTTCCAAAATTCGGATTTCAAATTCCTCTACGGTGTATGTTCGTTGGAGATCGTCAGAGCTCAGGTTATGGTTGTCAATCTGCTGGCCAGCTTCTTGATCAACTAGTGAAGAAAGCACTTGATTCAATGGCTTGCTGACCTGCAGAAAGGAGAGAGAGCAACGATATAGCTTGTATTAATAAGATAGAATAATAAATCAAACAATACGGATCAAATACATATGGAACTCTATCATGCTAACATGCTCACCGGATATGATACTATCAGCGGGTACAAGTTCTTCTCCGCGTAGTACGTAACTTGGTGAGGCGTGGCCTTTAGAGGAATCTAGACAAAATATCAGCCATTAGTATATACTTATTGTTTTTTCATCTAATCAAAATACAAATATAGTAGCAAAGACAATTAAAAGCATAATAAACAAATTGGAACCTACCTTTTGCACTGGCCAATAATTATCGTAGATTGATGCTGAAGGTAATTGGCAAATCTTCAAAAGTCCCTAGTACAATAATAAGTAAAAGATGAATTATCTTTTCAAAGGAATTGATAGTCTAGATGCTATAATAATAAGAATAGAAAAGTAACACCATAAATGAGACGTAGACACATTATTAAACCTGTGATGTGACATATATGAACCCGTGATTGCAGTTCACATTGTGAAGAACAGTAAAGGCCACAATTGGTCCATCGCAAAGCTGAAAAAGTGAGATATCATGAGATGGAGCAACTTGCTCAAGGAAAACCATATAAGCTTCGTAGAATGCAAATTAAAAGCACAAAAGATTGTAATCATAGAATCGTTTCGGTTATTTTGGACACAAGAACACAAAAATCCTCTGTAGGTGAGAGTATCATACCTGTGAATGAAATCGAAGTCGCTCTCTGAACAGCATACACCACCCCGGCCTTGAGCCAGAAAGGAAAAACCCCTGGTGACCGCTAATATTCTTGAACATGGTCATTCTTTGAGCTGCAACTCCATCTGAAGCCTCCTCTCTTGTAGACGTGTCCAAGGGGATGCGTAAAAATTTCAGATTCCTAAGCTTAGAACTACCGGAGGAATCTAAAGCAGCAGGATTTTCTGAAGATACACTATTCTCTGCTTTGGTACCATCAACACCCTCAAATAGGTAAGCATGGTAACAAAGAATTGTGCCATCAGCCAATACCGCAAAGAGAAATGGGCGTGTATGGTGCCCAGACCATCTTTGCATAGCTAACTCAACGACTTTTGTTTTCATAATGTCTTCATTCCTTGCAGTCTCGGAGTTTTTGTTGAGTTCATACTCTAACTCATGAATAGGCATATCAGAGAGGTGGCTTCTTCCAGACGCAAATTTATCAACAGAGTAAACACAATTGAAACTAGGCACATCAAATATTTCAAGGGCACCACTTTCGTAACAGAGAACACAGTATATATCTCCCTGATCATGAGGTCCACCATCAGCACTATCAACAGCCTCTCCAACTCCTGAAGAAAGCCATGCATCAGTGCTAGCTTTCCTTAGCCATGGTTCTGGTCCTTTATCATGGTACAAAGTACAGGCCGATACCTTCCTTTTGGAGCCTTCAAATACAGATGGACTACTTATGGAAACTGTGCAAGTCGAAATATCTGCAAATTAAAGTTTCATATGAGATTGCTTGAATAAAAACATTTCAAGAAGTTCATACGATAATAATAGATAACAAGATCAACTATTGCAATAAGATATTCATCTTTCGATAACATACCTCCAACAAGCAGACGAATACTGTCGTCTGTCATTCTAAGTAAAACATATGGATCAGCGATTGAAACAGATGACACCGTGTTACTTTCAGAACCAGAATTGGATTCTGAATTAGGAGCTCCAAAGCTTAATTCTTGATTCATAAAAGAACCATCCAGGATACGGGCACCATGCTCAAACACCTGGATTACCCGACGTCTGAAAAAGAAAGGGGGAAATTAAAATAATACTATGTAGAATCTCTTACAGCTGCATGTCGTAGAAATAGCTTAATGACTCAACAGAAGCCGTGGATAGAGCTTAGTAGACAGCACATGGGTATAATGAAAAAATAGATAATCGTAAAGGAAAATAATGCTTCTATAACAAATATATCTCAAAAGATGCAGCAAAAACATAATTTGGCAACTAATTACCTTCCAAATAAGTTTCCAGCAGCAATTGTTCTTCCCTGAACATAATAGTCAACACTCTCAGTGACTTCTGTGAGAAGGTCAGCAGTTTCAAGTACCTGAAAAGCCAAACATTAAAGGTATTTCTATTGAACACAGGAGGATCTAATGAAATATTGACCAAAACACATGAGTAAGACATACCATCGTGCGAGCCTCCAAGCTTATAATCAAATAGGCATGATACTCATCTTCATCAGCGGCCATTTTAGAAGAATCAACATTATGACCACGGGAACTCTTGTGATAAACTGTCCATATTCCTTTGCAGCCTTGAAGTTCAACCTAATCCACAAGACATGCGGAATAGTGTGCTTCAGAATCAAAGAGACTAGGTCACATACAAAAGCATTACTAAGTAAGATAAATACAGTGAGCTCCCCTTCTAACTCGCACTTCTCACATAATAATTTTTACTTTGTCTTTTCTAGATCATTACTAAACAGGTAGATACTCCAGTAATTGTAAACGATATAAACCCGAGACTATTCTAACACTTCCTTCTGTTCAGAGCTCACTACAAACTAATGCATTCTATACTGAAAGATAGTTATATGAAATCTTATCCATGCCACAGTCATGGAAGTAAGGGTTTGAACTAAAAGATCGACAGATGGGCATTTCACATCTTCTCATATACAGAAACAATTTGGAATATAGATACACCTCAGTAATCATTTCCGGTCTAATTGACTGCCGTAGAACACATAAAGCGCCATTCTTCCCATGACCAGAACAGCAGACCTAAACGCCAAAATACAGATATTTAGTTTGGCGTTTACAGTTTTTAGATAAATACGACGAAAGCATGTCAACACTAAAAGTTGTGGAACAAAGGATTTCATAGTTAAGCAAGAGAATACTTACAAAAATAGACTTCTCTGAGTAGCAACCCTAAGCATATTGTATTTTGTCTATACACATTTCCACAGCTAGTATTATATAAGAACTACTAAACATACGGCTCACCAATTCATAGTTGCTCTGTTTGGAAATCCCAGTGGCGTTTGCATCAGCATTAATCCTTAAGCCATACGCAAAATCTTTCACTGGACCAACATTAACTAGTGAATCTCTCACTGCGAATGAAAACGATTTCTGCATTTATTGAAAACGAGAACATGAGAAACTTTATGGAGAGGAGAGTATGGGCTATCAAACTCTTATTGACATAATACATGTTGCAGTTTCGGCAACGAAACACCCTTTCTTCATTACTAAACTCTATTAAAGTAATTTTCTATTCAACATGAAATGTTCTTAATTAACTTTTTTGCTATATAAAAGATACAGATAGCGAAATCGAGAATGTTCTGCAAAAGAACTGAAGTCAAATAGTACTGGCATCTATGACAGAGAAGTGGCTTCATTGAGCTTTTCTAAAAGATGACCCAACCTCTACATAATATTCTACAAAACTCTAACCAAGGCAGAATTTGCTACCTGTGCTGAATCGGAGTTATTTGGTGTTGAACCAAACAATGAAAGCTCATCATTTCCGATTGTATCTTGAAAAGAGTCAGAAGACATCCGCAGACGTTTTGCTTGATGACCCTCACCTTCAATGTCTTCATCCTGCATAAAATTAGGCAAGGCAATTATCAAGTTCTGGATAAAACTTTAAAAAAGAAGGTATCCTGAAAAGCCTAAGAAGATTGAACTATCACCTCATCTCTCAACCCAGGTAATGATGCTGCAGGGCCAGATCTACACGAAAATTGCACCAGTAAACTGTCTCCCAAGCGGCTACCTAAAAAGAAAAGGGAATTTCCAACACTAGTAATGTCCTGCAAGAAATTTGGTAATATCATCTTAGGGATTCTTCAATCGAACTCGATCCAAAATCGAAGCACAAACATGCTAAAAAAACATATTGACTAACCGAAGCAAGCACAGAGGCTTTTGATTTGGAAAGATCCAATCTCTGTACAGCACTTCAAGAAAGAAAGTAGCACTCAGTTTCACATATTATAAATAAAATAAGTTGCAGCCAGATTTACAAGCGTCAGCAGAAACTTAAAAAGAAGATAAAAATATTACCGCCCATCATATATAAGAGTCAGCAGCAACAATTCCCCAGATTTCGTTGACAATAGGGCCACATCATTCGATATCCAGGTTCCATGGGCAGTATCGAGTTCCACACTAAAATTTGATGTAGGCAGTTCTTGACTGAAAGAAATCAGACACGCGAGGGAAAATAAATATGGATAATAGTATAAACAGAGTTTTACAACAGTTGAAAGTTGATTCTAAGCTATAGTATTCTAAACCAAGATTGAGGCAACAAGATTATATCCATAAGCAGAAAGCAGATTTTGAAGAGTGGAGAGTGTGCGAGAAAACTGTACCTGCTATCAGCTGAGGAGGCATAATTGTTCAGTGCCAGAGCACAGGAGGCTGACTACAAGTAAATATGGTATCTCAGATGTGTTTGTAATTGTAGAACTTCATCTTCAATAAAAATTAAGCTAAGTGATATCAAATTACCTGACTATGATAATGGATTGTATTTGCACACAACACAACAACACCACCGATGGGAGATGGTACTGCAAGTAGTTTGTAGGCATCATGGGGCAGATTCTGGAAAATACCACAAGAATGGGAATAAGTATGGTTGCGACTAAAGTTTGCACAATAATTTTTTTTTTTACTAGGCTCAATCGGTCTGTTTAGCACAAAATAGCTTGTTATTCTACGATTATTTTTCTAAACCTTGAGCATTCTAAATAATTAACAGATATGAAAAGTCAACATGCACGTTTCTGATTTCTTAATAGTTGACTGAAAAGCCTAGTCATGTAATAACACTGAATATACATTAAGCTTTGCGATGGCTTCAATTTCTGCTCTAAGCTTACAATATTAGATTACTAAAGCAATTCCAATATTTGACTTCTTGTGAAGCAAATTTCTTTTAGGAAAAAAGAGGAAAATCAAGAACATACAATAGCTGACCAGATGACTGGGTGTTGTTTTAATGTCGTATTGATACTAAGAGCAGAAAGCATGCAAGTATGGTGCTTCCATGAAACTCGCCCAGCCCATGTATGCTCTTCTTCCTGAAGGATGACAATTACAGGCTCAATATAACCTGAACAAGACACAAAATACCAAACCATATAATCAGAAGAAAAACGGACCATTTAATTTATTCACATTATGACTATTTGGAAACCAGAAAATTCAAAAGTTCAGACGGCTAGCTATAGGAAAATTAAATCAACGATAAACTTGCACATGACCAGAATGCATCAGCAGGATACAGACAATTAGGGCCCTCTTAGGAGCCTGTTATTCAGAGATACAACGACAAAAAAACAAAACAAAAAACTAGCTAGATCATCATGGAGAAACCTTGCTTGCTAAACCTACCATGTAGAAAAACAAAATCTTTGACGTGTTTCATTCCGAGATCACGCAAGTTGATTATATAAGATGATTCAACTCGAGCAGAAACTGTCCCACCAGAACTGAACGCATCATCATCTCCAACTAGTCCAGAACCAACCTAAAAACCAACGCATAAAAATCTCTTAAAAAGAACAAAAAAAATGCATCTTGATAAAGAGAGTTCTACTTAGCATTTAATCTATAAGTTGATCAAAGATACCAAACCTGAGAAGCCTTGAGTATGATCATCTGCAAACCGTAAACAAGAACACCACAACACCTGCCTTGAGGATCCACTTTTACCAAAGGACCTCTTGGAAAGGACTCTCTTCCTCTCTTCAAATGAAGCCAATCTGGACCTTCAAAACAATGCATCGAGCTGAACAAAAAAAAAAAAAACCACATCTCACATTACTTTCTATTGAAATCAAATCCAATTCAGAACAGATACATCTCCACTTACTTCATTCGAAGGCCATGAATCGAATCATCAAACTCAAGAACCGAAATCTTGGCGTCACGAAACGTCAATACAATAGAATCTCTCCCCTTACTAGCATTACCACCTCCCATAGGTAAAACCGCAACAGACTCAACGTTACCGTGCAACCTATAATGACAAACGAGCTCAAGAGAAACACCGGAGACACCGTCCATGATACCACCACGCTTAGCAAGCTTCGTGTACCTAACAACCTCCTGACTACTACTACCACTAGTACTACTACTACTATTCCCTTCCTCCTGAACCCTAACTACGTATACCTCAAGGATGTTTCCGGCGGTTATAACGACGTTAGGCACTGCGCCGATTCCTCGTTTGGGAGATGGCCAATCTGCTTCGAGGTCGTCGCTGGAGACAATCGGAATCTGCATCGTTGGTGTTGAATCGGAGATTGAGTGGGTGATGTAACCGGAGGCGCAGTTCTCGATTCCCGTTGGCCAATGCATCATTTTGAAAGCCGCGAAACTCATCTTTCACTATCGAATTTGGGATTTCTGAGATTGATTTCGAATTTTGAGAGGAAGAGGTGATTGAAATTTGATTGGGAAGAAGCTACTGAGGAGAGCGAATTAGGGTCTTGGATCCACACTCTTGGATGTGTCAGCTTAAACCCCCCCCGACGGGTTTTTAATTTTAGTTTTTGGTTAATGTTTTTTTCAAAATCGAACCAATCCGGTTTTGATCTTGGTTAACGGATTGATGTCCGGTTTGGTGACCGCATAAATCAATTAGGATTCTTGATAAAATTAGAGGAGAACCGTTGTGGTTTTTTAAGTTTTTTTTTTGATCGTCTGAATATTATTGATGAAAGTGAGGTTTTTTTAGTTTAGAGATGAAAAAGAAGAATATATGAAACAGAAGAGAAAAATAGACTAAGGTCCTGATTATTTATTTGGTTTTTAATTTTTAGTTTTTAATTTTTAATTTTTAACTTTTACATTTTGGTTTTTAGATTTTGGATTTTAAATTTTTAGTTTTTGATTTTGTTTTAGATGTTTTTTGGATGGAAATAAGGAAAACATGGATTTTGGATTCTACGTAGAAATGAGTAGTTTTTGAAAAATCTGGTTTCTCTAAATTATAGGAAATTTATATTTTACTTGATTGAATAATAAATTGGTTTTTGAAAAAATAAAAACCAATTCAAAATCTACAAATAATCAATACCTAACATAATGAAAAAATAGTAACGAAGAAAAATCGAAAAAACTGATTAGTTAGAATAGCCGAACCGAACCGAATCAAAAACCAGAAAGTGTTATTTGTTTGTTGATTTAAAAATCTGTATAAAAATTATAAAAATAAAAATTATTTTAATTTTTTAAATTTAGTATGTAATTTTTAATAAATCTATATAATTCAAAGGTTTTTTTGGATTTTAATCTTTGTATTTGTAACAAAAAAAAACTCATTCGAATTCATTTAAATTTATTGTGAAATCAAATCTATTAATAAATCTATATAATTAAATAACACATAATTTGAATTATAAATTATAAAATTAATAATACATGATTTTAGTATAAAATTTTAAAATTATAAAATTAAGAACATTGAATTTCGTTTAAATTTAAAATTCAATTAAATATATAAACTAATAATCTCACGAAAAAATATAATTGGTTTTGTAATCTTAAATCTAAATAAAACTGAAAACCAAAAAAATTGATTCGGTTGGGTTCAATCCTAATACCCATAATTACATATAGGAATAAGTTGATGACAAGGTATAAGAAGTATTACTTTTTTTTTCTAAACAAAGCAAAATATGACTTTACTTTCTCCTTCAAAGTTTTTTAAACAGGTTTGACTTTTGACTGATTTATTTAAAAAAAAAAAACAAGGGCTGTTTATTATTTTATTTTTTTTAAATGGGAACATTGTACGAAATTACGAATGTGTGACTTTATTTTAATTTTTATTTTAAAATTTTAATCGCAAATCTTGGTTTCATGCTATATTCCAATTACTTAGTAAAAATTTCGTAATCTCTGCTTCCTTCTTTCTCAAACTTCCCCAGATCCTCTCCCACAGGCCTCTTGGATCTTCCTCCTCCTCCTCTTCTTGATTTCGTTTCTAAATGTAAGTCTTCCTTTGAATTTTTCCATCGATCTCAAACTAGATCCGAATATTAATTAAGTAAAGAGAAATTCAACAAAAAAAAATCGTAAAAATCGAAATAAAAAAAAACAAAAATATTTGATTGTAATGAAAATAATTTCGATGATATTAATTTGCTCTGTTTTTTACAGGATTTACGCAAAAAGACAATGACTTTAGCTTCTCCTCCTCGAGTTTCAAGGACTCTGTATCCTCGGAAAGTCTCATCAATCGCATTCGCTATTGGTGGATTAGCTTCTTTCATCATCTTCGCTTCTCTGCTCCTTTTCACGCAACATCCCATTGGTTCCTCTGTTACTGGCTATCTCTACGGCACTGAGACAACTACTCAACATGTGGAGTTTCACCATAGTAACAGCGACATTGATGATACTTCTGATCCAAACCCATCTCCTGATTCTTCCTCAAAGTCTCAGCCTTTGAGACAAGACAGTGATGATAAGGTTAACTCTCAGGATCCTAATGATTCTACGGATTCGAGTGATGTTAGATTAGGTGAAGAAACCAACTCAGGAAGATCTACAAATGTTTCCATTGATGAAGAAGAAGCTACACAACCACAAGATTCAGTAGAAACAGGTAACTGTTGTTATCTTGAACTTGGTTTCTATTTATGTCGGTAGTTTCTATTTATGTAACAACAGCCTTAGTTTCTGTCTTTATGATAAATTGGCCTCTTATTTGTTGTGTAGCCAAATCATTGAAACAAGACAAATGCTAATAATTAATGACGTATTTGACTTGATTATTACACTGTAATTAATGACTTGATTACACTAGGATCATTACTCTGGAATCTTTAATCAAATTTTGGACTAGATAGATACAAAGGTTACTTTCTTTCTAATGTTTAACTGCTTTGGCAATTGTAACTGTAGTTTGGCTTCTGAAAGAAAGCAAAACTTTCCCCAATGTATTATATCATCTTCATGCCTTCTCAGGAGCTTTTGCTTCCTTCAACTGAAGCTTTTTCTTCTCAGGATGTCATCCTCATGTCGTTTCGCTTTTGTTTTCGACCATTTTGCAGAATGTGATCTGTATCATGGTAACTGGTTTTATGATCCAATGGGACCGTTGTACACGAACAACACTTGCCCTCTTCTGACGCAGATGCAAAACTGTCAGGGTAATGGAAGACCTGACAAGGCCTATGAGAATTGGAGATGGAAACCGTCTCAGTGTGATCTTCCACGGTTTGATGCTAAGAAATTTCTCGAGTTGATGAGAGGCAAGACACTAGCTTTTATAGGTGATTCTGTAGCTCGTAATCAGATGGAGTCCATGATGTGCCTTCTTTGGCAGGCAAGTGTTTTCTTTTTCTTTCTGCTTTTTTTTTTGTCTGTATGAATTAACTTTCTTTTGTTCCAGGTAGAAACTCCGGTAAACCGTGGGAACCGAAAGATGCAGAGATGGCATTTCAGGTCATCATCAGTAATGATAGCACGGATGTGGTCATCTTGGCTCGTTCATCAGTTCAACGAACCGTTTGGTTTTGCTCCAGCAGGTGTAACCAAACTCAAGCTCGACCAACCGGATGAGCGGATAATCGAAGCTCTTCCGAAGTTCGACGTGGTTGTACTTTCATCGGGACACTGGTTCGCTAAACAGTCTGTCTACATTTTAAACGACGAGATTGTTGGAGGCCAGTTATGGTGGCCGGACAAAACAAAAACTGCAAAGGTCAGCAACGTCGAAGCATTTGGGATCTCTGTAGAAACAATCCTCAAGGCAATAGCTAAACACCAAAACTACACGGGTTTGACCATCTTGCGGACTTGGTCACCTGATCATTATGAAGGCGGTGCGTGGAACACAGGTGGGTCGTGTACGGGTAAGCAAGAGCCGATTTCTCCCGGGAAGTTAGTTAAAAACGGGTTCACAGAGACAATGCATGAGCAGCAAGCAACGGGGTTTCAACGAGCTGTGGCTGATGATAGACTCGGGAATAGATCAAAGAAGCTGAAGCTTATGGATATTACTGACGCTTTTGGGTATCGCCACGACGGTCATCCTGGTCCGTATAGAAGCCCTGACCCGAAAAAGATCACGAAACGTGGACCGGATGGTCAGCCTCCGCCTCAAGACTGCTTGCACTGGTGCATGCCGGGGCCGGTGGACACGTGGAACGAGATGGTGCTGGAGATTATAAGGAGAGATATGGAGGTTGGAGGAAGTAGACCATAAATCTTGATCTTAGGAGCAAAGAGATCAATATACACACTTAGAAGATAAAATCTTATTCATTAGTTGATTTGAGGACTTCTAATTACAATATGGTTGTTATTAGTTACTTGTAAACCCATTACACTCACTTGTGTAGGTCTGCCTTTTTACATACAATGTAATTTTTGATTCAAAAAGAAATTGATTGGAATAAACAGTTAGTGAAACAATTCTTATTAAAAATATATTTATTTTCTTTACACAAGTAACTTTGATCCATCAAGAGAAGGACAAACTCTCTGTTAAGTAACAATAGTGGTTGGCTTGGTTATGAAACAAAAGCATTACCACTGTCTATGCCTATATTCATCACTATAGACTATATTCATGTTCTTGTCTCAAGAAAACTATAGTTGTAAGATGTTCCTCTTACCTTAAAATGAGGGCAAGCTCATGGCGTTTTTAATTAGTACTCTTGTAGGATCTCCAAATATTTCTCCGACAATCTACCTTATCTCCCTCATCTTCTGATCTTCTGAAAGAAAAAACAAACTGACTAGCGTAAAAACTATGAAATCGAAAGTCGCTATCACTTCACTATTGGGCTAGTTCCCATATTATTTTATAATTGGGATAATGTTAAGAGTTCTAAGACGTTCAAAGTTACCTAGAAAGGACAGGTGATCATCAATTTCAGCTTGAGTTAGAATTCTTAGAAAGACATTCCAAGACTCTATACCACATTCTTTTATTCTTTGAAGTGAATATGTACTAGTGGTTTCTGCGCTGGAAACAGAATTATAGCGGTCCAGAGAACCATACATATGGTGGTAAAACTCAAATTCCATGTCCTCCCAGTCCAATTCAGATGGACATTCAATTAGTTCTTGTGTAGGGAACCTAAATTGGAACATAAAGAGATGATCCATCTCACTCAAGTCCCTGTCAAAGCGTAAACTATGCACGGCATACTTGTCTCGGAAATAGCAGTATATACATAACTCAAAACTCGGATCAGTCAGAGTCTCAAGCACGACGCAAGCCTTAAATCCTATATATTCTTGAGAAAGAGAGATCTTAGGTAAAAGAAATAGATAAGGAACTTCCACAAGCTCGACAGGTTATAAACTTAGGCATTTCTCCACCTGATAAGACAGCGTACTCGTAATCTGAGTCTAGGATGACTGTTTGTGCACTTCCATACAGATTCAGGCAGTTATCGAAATTTAGATGAGCCTCTAGATTGGAGAAGAAATCAGTGATATGTAGGAAAAGTTTTAAAATCTCTTCTTATAATACATGGTTTACAAGTAATGCACACACTAGTAATATTCCTACAAGAAGGACAGCATCCATGAACAGTTCTATCAAATCCTCGATCGTGCGTGATATTCTTGTCAGCACACTTGCATCAAGAAATTCCGTGACTGTAACGTCAGAGAAGTTTACCACCTTAAGGCATTTCAGTTTATAGATGTTTGGGGAGACTTTTCTTAACCTCGGGCAACCTCTCATCATGAGTGTAGTGAGCTCAGAGAAATCCTCAATGCAAGAAGGAACTTCTTCAATCCCAGTGTGGTTGAGATGGAGATATTTAACCCTATTTGAAATCTGAGGAAAACTTCTCAATTCTGAGCACCCATTGAGATAAAGAAAATTGAGAGATTCCAAATTCACGTTGGTTGGAAGAGCCTCGAGCTCTACGCATCTTTCCATATGCAACTCATACAGCTTATTGAGACTCTGAATTGAAGAAGGAACCGTCACCAAATTTTTACATTCATCGAGGTACAATCTCTCGAGATTGGTGGCCTTTGAAAGGTTAGGAAATTCAGACAGGTTTTCAGATCCTGACAGATTCATCTTCTTGAGATTTCCAAGAGGCTGAAACAAAACAAAAGACACAAGATAAATTGACACCTATCAATGTACCATGAAGTTAAACTTCACAAGGATGCATGCAGGCAAGCAAGATGAAGAGAGACTAAAAGAGAGATATTAACATTAACAATATGCTTTTGGAATAAGTACCTGGGCTCCTTCCCATAACTTCTCAAGCTTGCTATTTTTCATTGATAAATAAACGAGATCTTTTGGATGAAAGTTAGAAGGCAGACATCTCAGTGGACAAAACTCCCAATCAAGGTAAGTGAGCTTAGACATATTCTCTATCCATAGAGAACTTTTATCTTCTATTCTAGTTCCACCTAGAGAAAGCCATGATATGTTCTTTGAAATCTGAGGAAAACTTCTCAACTGTGAACATCCTTTGAGATTAAGGTGATCAAGAGATTCCAAGTTGACATTAGTTGGAAGAATCTTGAGCTTTGAACATCTGCCCATCTCTAACACCTCAAGTTTATTGAGATTACGAATTGAGGAAGGAAGTCTCACCAAAGATTTGCATTTGAAGAGCTGCATTTTCTCGAGATTGATGGCATAAGAAAGATCTGGAATTTCTTTTAAGTTTTTGGAATAGCACAGATTCATCTTCTTGAGACTTTTAAGTTGCTGAAAATAAAACATGAGAAAAGAATAATGCACGCAGTTGTGTGATGTCTTCGAACTTTATGTTCAGTCCATATTCATCAACTCAAAGTGAAAACAACAAACAAGAAGAACAAATAAAAGATTTTGTTCGAATATGGACTAATCATAAGTAAGTATTACCTGAGTTCCTTCCCACAGCTTCTCAAGCTTGCTATATTCCATTGTTAGTTCAACTAGATACTCTGCCTTGAAGTTAGAAGGCATTCTCTTCAACGGACAATGATCCCAAAAAATGATTCTGAGCTTCCCGGGGAAAGAAACAAGGCCTTGGGGTAAACACAATCTGCCTTCACCACTGCCGGCCCACCAGCTATTGTAAATGTTTAGATATTGGAGATTATGCATCGTTTGGAATGCTTTCTTATCTATAACCAATGGCTCTTTGATTTGTGATGCGTCAAGAGATATGACTAGTATAGTTTCTGTACCCTGAAAATCATTATCACAACAATTATATATAGTGACTTGCTTAATTAAATGCATTTTGAGTCGGTAATGAAAGTAATATCTAAAAGCTTACAATATTGTCGGTAAGAACTTCACAAATCTCCTTAGCATCCACCAAGAAATGGCGTTTTCCAGCATTGGAATAGGAATCTCCACAGTTAATCTTTTTACCTAACTTTCGGAGCAAACTATGCATTTCTACGAATTCCCCTGGAGATATACGTATGAGGGACTTCTCAGCCAACATTCTCAACCCAGTGTTAACATGATCTCCGATCACATCTCTGATGTAGTTGACGCTATGTCCATTGAGTAAACAAGCAATGTAAAGGAATATTTCTTGATCTTCAACATCTAACCCATCATAGCTGACTCTTAAAGTTTTCTCAATTTGCCCGTCCAAACTATTTCTGAGCCTAGGCATCATCTCCATCCACTCCTCTTTGTCCCTCCCCCTCAAAGAAGAACCCATGATGTTGAGACCCAAAGGAAGATTACCGGCAAGCTTTGCAACTTCAGTAGCAAGCATCATGAAACCATCAGGTGGAGAGTCTTCCCCGAAAGCAGATTGACATAAAATCTGAAGAGCCAGCTCTTTCGATGGGAACCCCACTTCATAAATTTTGTCAATCTTGTGAGACTTGAGAAGTTGCCTATTCTTAGTCGTCACGATGATTCTGCTTCCAAGTCCAAACCATCCAGGTTGTCCCACCAAAGTCTTTAAAAGCTCTATGTCATCCACATCATCAAGAACGATTAGAACTTTCTTGCGCTTCAGCCTTTCTTTCACCACACCTACGTGGGTTATCCTTATGTCCTTCTCACCAAGAACTTTTGACAAAAGTTGTTCTTCCCAACGCAACTTCATGTCATAGCTGTCCATGTTGGTTCTCTCATAAGTCACAAAAGCATGATACCGGAATTGGCTAGAGAGCTTGTTGTATACAGCTCTAGCTATGGTAGTCTTACCAATCCCTGAAGGCCCAACAATCCCAACCATTCTTGCTTCCTCAGATTCCAAGCACAACTTTTTATCCATTGTCTCTATATGAGCCTCAATCCCGACAGAGTCTCCTAAACCATTCGATGGTGTGATAAGTTTATACAAAACATCCTTAGCGATATCTTCAATCATGATTGCTTCCTTTGTCCTAAAAACCAACATGGATACTTAACACAAAGAACATCCCCTAAACAAAAAAAATAAGGGACTAGTTCTTAGATAGTTCAACATACCATCTCTGAGAATCATATCCGGCTATACTTGCTACCTCTTCAAGAGCTTGACTCCATAGTTGCTTCATAGCTTCTGGTTCGGTCTTACATGTCTCATCAAAGGCCTCACCAAAATCTCCTCTCTGGTATCTAACATCAGAAGTTTCAACGCCGTAGAAAACCGGTATCACCATTTGATTAAACTCCTTATAACACTTGTGGATCTTTAGCAACTCATTCAAGCACCAGGTGGAAGAAGCATAGTCCTTAGAGAACACAACGATTGCGATCGTTGATTCTTCAATAGCCAATAAAAGCTCAGGTCCTATCGGGCGGCTTCTGTCGATGCCGTCGTCTATGAACGTATCGATTGATTTGCGAGCAAGAGTCTCGAGAAGGTGGCTGAGGAACGACTTACGGACATCTTTCCCTCTGAAGCTCGGGAAAACATCGTATGTGTAGGTCCGAGAGGAAGAAGAAGAAGACGCCATGGAAGAGTATTGAGAGAAGAAACAAAAGCAATCATATGATCATTCATGAATATAGAAAGAAGTCAAAGAACTCTGACAATGCAGCGATAAAGTATCATTTGTTTTGTTTATTAATAACAATTAAATATCATTTACTTGAAGACCTGGAAGAAGACTTTATATCAAAGAAAGTTTCTATTTAGTTTCCTCTAACCATTGAGAGTGTTTGAAGGTATGAAACAAAAGCATTACCACTCTATATGCGTAAATATTCATCATCATGTAACAATGGTCTTGAATGCTAAATGATTTTAAAATTTAATACAAGATGGGAATCGTTTTCTTATTGTGTGATCTACAGTATATGATTAATTTAACTTGCGTAAAAAAGGTATAAAAATATCTTAAATGACTGAACCACAAATATATTAAACAGAGAAATGAGAAGCACAGGAAGGAAAATGAATTATAGAAAGACAAGCTTCCAAGGATCTAGACTTGGCGGGTAAAACATTTCATCTTTTACTTTTTCGATGGACACATTATTACCAGTGTTTTTCGATTAGGCTTTTGTATCATGTGTTGTGTAAACCAAGAACATTATGAGATCTCTGCTTCTCATCAGCCCGTTATCCAGGCTTTGCCTTAAGATGAAATGAACCACATGCGCTCGTAGTTGTAAGGTACTACTCTTCTATAAATTTTCGTTCCGTAAATGATCTCTATTACTTCTTCTGATGATGATGTCTGATAATTCTGCAGAGGCACCTGGTGTTCGGTTCTTGTCGGAAACCCCTCTCTGTCACAGTGAGTTTACTTAACTGTTATGGAGTTTGAGCATATGATACAGCTCCTCTGTTCTTTTAATTGAGAAATGTTTCTTATTTATCACGAAATGTTAAAGAGACAAGTGTGGAAATGATGTCATGTTAATAAAAGAAGAGCACAAGAAGGGAATGTCTAAATTAGAAACTGAAATTTGAGAAATAAAGCGGCTGACATATGTCATAATCAAAACAAGTTATTCGTCTTGAAAGTGTTATTACAACAAGACGGTTAAGATCAGTTTCATAAAGCATTATCAAACGGAAACTCTGAAGGGTTTTACAACAAAGCTAATTAAGCTACTTTACCTGCAGTTCCCGCAATGGTTCTCATAGCGGATACAATGCTCGTGCAATTCAGATCTGGCAGCTTCTCTGCTGCGATTTCGCGCACCTGGTCTAGTTTTATCATCCCAACTTTAACTTGCTTTGGATCTTTGGATCCCTTGTCAACACCTATTTACACAACCCAATAATGTCAAAACATAAAAAAAACTCTAGAGAAAGTGAAACGAAATAAAGTAAATATGGATAAAACTGCATGACAAAACATGTGAGTGTGATTACACATGTGGACAAAAACCAATTGTATTCGTGGATTCCACGCTATATATATAGTTTGTAAAGGGACACAAGTAATGATCTAGCAAAAAAAATCGAGCTTTGCCAAAGGTAGATAAGATTTAAGCAAGGGACTTTAATTAAGATGATAAGTTTTCGATTTATATCAAAATTCACATTCCATTGGTCATGGACTCATGGTACTCAAGTCGATCGGACAAAAAAGATACCTGCAGCCTTAAACAACAAAAACGAAGCAGGAGGGGTCTTGAGGACAGAAGTGAAGCTCTGATCCCGCAACCACACATGTAATGTAAAACAGCAAAACAGAAATATGACTAGGGAGTATATATCACTGGTTTAGTTTCTTGTATACCTTGGTTATTAACTCTGGTTTAGAGCCTTGTTTGTACATTATTTTACACTTGAAGTGAAGAAAACATATTGCCAAAATATTCTGTCTCGTTCTATGTATGATCCTAAAGTTGAAACCCTGACAAATCACTATATAAAAACGGCTCTATGCAATATACAAAGATTGCAGTAAAAGAGAGTCTAAAGATTAGGGTAGAAGTGAAAACGAACATCGTAAACGTACGGTGATTAGGACAGGAATGATACAACCGAGTTTATTGGCGGTTTGGGCGTTGTAATCCTTGCAGAAACGGTTGATGTCTTCTTTTTCCTTAACTCCCTTCTTACAGTAAACGCCAGAGTTGCTTTTCCCGCCTTTAGAACCATTTTGATCATCCCAAACCACTGCGACATTCGCCAATAAGTAAACGCTATCTTGTTCGGTGGATACAAAACAAAAAAGAAACTGGTAGTGAAAAAAGAATATACCTTTCTTGGTTTTGCTTCTTGGTTTAGGCGGAGCTGTGGCAACCGTAACGGTGAGAGTTCTCCGAGTTGAGGTAGAGTCAGCAGAGAGAAGTGGAGAGTTTGTTTTTCCAAGAAAGTGGAAGGAAAGTGTAAGAATCTTTTGTATTCTTATATGTGACCTATGTGTTAATTTGGTTTA
>OVBI01000734.1:0-55478 GCA_900406495.1 Sisymbrium altissimum
ATCTATAAAATATATCATAGTTTGAGTTATATAATATGGTTATGAATAAATACTCTATATATGAGAAAAAATATAATGGCATTACATGTAATTAATCTAGTAAAATATGACCTTTTCTATTTGAGATCTAAGAAATGCTCTAATAATAACACATCATTATGGCACTCATGTAATAAACACATAATGATAAGGTTATTCTTTTTTTAGGATACTTAAATAATATATAGGGAATTAATGTGAATAAGAAGAGTAGTTGCAGTGTGAGCAGGTGCACATAAAAAGCAGAGAGCCCACAGGCGACCATCACCAGATCAATGGTTGAGATTTGATCATTCATCTTTCATGTATCCGAATCTTAGGACACGGTCGGTTGGGGTTCCACGTCCATGTCAAATAGACGTCTCCTTCGGTCCTCCCAATTGTGTGAGATCAGAGGGCAGATGTGGGCAGGGACACATTGTTCACTTTTTTTGTTTTTGTTTCAATAGGTTCTGTTTTAGTCACTTTTTCTATATATTTTGTCGGTTTGACATTTATATGTAGTTATGTACAATCTCTCTTTCGCTCTTTCTAACCTTGTTATTTGATGGTAAAAGTAATGAATTTGCGTAACAGATTTTTTTCTATATATTTTTTTGTCGGTTTGACATTTATATGTTGTACAATCTCTCTTTTCCTCTTTCTAACCTTGTTATTTGATGGTAAAAATAATGAATTTGCGTAACAGATATTTTTTTCATTCTTAAGAATATGAGCTGACCAAAATTTATTAAAAAAGGCCAGAAAAAACAATAATTTTGACACTTGATTTCTTCTAGAGAACTAAAGACAAAGTTTTGAAATAACAAATTTTCTAAAGTAAAAGAAAAATTTTCTTATAATTTATAAATTTAATTTTATTTCACTAATAAAATTATATCAATTTATTTTTAGTTATATTATGCGATTATTATTGTTTAACATTCTAAATCCCATTCAGTTTTTTCTAATTAATATATATCAATAGTTAGATTTTTTTTATTTATCTCCTATCTCATTTATTCATATCTTTTTCTGTTGTTAGAATTTTAGTAAAATAGTTTATACTGTAAATATACTTTTAATAAAATAATTTATTTATAAACCATTAGTTTTTTTTGTTTTTTTTTAAATCAGTTTTTTAACCAAAACATATAGCTTAGTGGTTTGTATTACTTTTGCTATTGTATCACTATCCACATTGAATTCTGTATATTACATATTGTTGACAAAAGAAAGTTAATTCCATTTAGAATGAATGAGTGTTTACACACCATTGATACCTAGTTTTTTGAAAGCGGTAAAACTCTTTACCAATTAAATCAATAAAAGTCTTTTTAAGAAGAGCCAAGGACTCGAGGCCGAGTCTGATCCCAAAAAGAAAAAGTTTTAGCTAAAACCCAAATTTTGTAGAAAAAAATTTATGTTAAAAAGGTAATTCTGGAAGCTGCATTATTTGGTCTTCCTAATTAGTATTTATATATTATAAAAGAATGGTCCTCCCTCTCACCTAAGGAGACAGACAGAACCATTTGTTTCTTTAAGGCACCATCCTTCACAATATAAAAAAGCTAAACAGTAAACAATACAAGGAATTAAATTATTATAGGACATAACCACAAAATCCTACGGAGATCTGGCATTGTTAAAGCTCAAAGTGTCAAACTATGGATCCTTATCAGAATCATAACCCGACAGGTTACCCGAGACCATTTGGCTCAGCCGGCGAAGGTGGCAGCAGCGGCGGCTCTCATATACCCCACAAAACAGATGACAATAAGAAGAAGAAGAAGCTTCTCCACCGCGACATCGAACGCCAGAGAAGACAAGAAATGGCTGCACTCTTTGCTTCGCTTCGTACTCACCTACCTCTCCAATACATTAAGGTTCATATTCTTCCTCACTTTTTTTTTCTTTCTCAAAGTTCATTATATTCCGTATATCATTCTTCGAACAAGAACCAAGATTTGGTGGGATTTGGCGTTTAGGGTTATGAATATGCCTTTTCTTTTCTTTTTTTTGTTTCTTGAGTTTTCAGGGGAAGAGAGCTGTTTCGGATCATGTAAATGGAGCGGTGAATTTCATTAAGGACACGGAAACACGGATTAAAGAGCTTAGTGCAAGAAGAGACGAGCTAAGCAGAGAAACATGTCAGACATATAAATCGAATCCGGATCCAGCAAGAACTGGATCCGAGTTAGGCAAATCGTATCCGGCAAGTGTGATGGTGCAACCATGCGTGAGCGGTTTCGAAGTGGCGGTTAGCAGCAACTCGTCAGGTCCCGAAGCTTTGCCACTCTCAAAAGTGCTTGAGGCACTTCAGGAGCAAGGCCTTGAAGTCATCAGCACTCTTACCACAAGAGTCAATGAGAGGCTCATGCACACTATTCAAGTCGAGGTATGGTTACAACATGCCATGTCAGTTTCAATTAATCTAGGGTTTTTTTAACTATATTCTACACAGGTTAACAGTTTTGGATGCCTGGACTTAGCTTGGTTGCAGCAGAAGCTAGTTGAGGACTTGATACTTTCGACGGGGTACTAATACTTTAGAATTATATATAACATTCTTAGTCCGAAAAACTTCTTTATCGTATGATCTCTCTTCCAAATACTCTTTAGTTTTTTCGTTATATATAGGTAGTTTTGAATTTTAAACCAAATATAAACTCATTTTTTAATTTATATTCTTAATTTAGATTTGGTGTATATTAAAGCTTGTTAGTGGATATAAGCTAAGTAATTTTGCAGATACCATTTGTTCGTTGCTCCAATAGGTCATTCTCTTGCTCATGAACTTATATATATATACTTAACTTATATGATATGCATCAATGGAACACAAACATATGTTAAGTTCGATATGCCATTTTATTTTCATGCATCTTACGAAAGAGCCATAGTTGATGTTCTGACTAATTTCATGGTATGATAAATGCAGAAGTATCTAAAGCTTTCATGAAATTTCATCGTGGGAGCAGGTCGTGAAATTTATTCTTGGATGGAGGCAAAGCTTCGGTTTAAACAAGTTCAGGTGCATACTGCTGCTATGTTTCAAAAGGATTTTATGGGTAGGTCATAAAGTTCACCATCATTCACCGCACACACCGTAAAGGCTGAGTCTGTGATGTTTGCAATAGCGCATTTTTTTCTCACAATCTAAGGTTTTTGTGTATCGCTTTACATTTTAATTTGCTTCTATTTATCACCTCCAAAATTCAGCTATCAGGTTTCCCTTTCATTATTAACATCTTTTGTATCATTTAGTTGTTATGTTTTCATGCGGGTTTTTTGTATGAATATAAGGTTTTATATAATTTATATATCCCATGAATCATCAAAGTCTTAAAGGAAGGAAAGTCGGAAAGGCAGAGTAAACAAAGGCCAATAGGCGGCAACATAATATAACGTCTAGTTTTAACCAGAAAAATGTGAAGCAGACTGTAGGCTACTAGTTTTTGCTAATTAATGTTTCATTGTGTTGTGGTTCAAATCCGCATAATGCAAATATAGATGAAGAAAGGGTGGTGGGAACCATCTTTGGGGCTCTATTGGTCAAAATCTGCAAGATTGTTTCCGACCTTAGCCACTGATTTCGGTTTGCTATTATATCACTTTCGCTATATTCGACATTTTATGTGATTTTTTCTAATGCATATATAGGACTGCAAAACTGGAGAAGGAACAACCGCTATTTCTGCGACACCCGCGGTGATTTATCAAATAAGAGAAATTATGAAGCAGTAATACAAACCCGATCGAGAAACCCAATCGTTTGAGTGTACGTAAATTATGCATACATACACACAATGATACAAATGACATGGCATCGATCGGCATTACTAAGTTTCATATGACTATAGACGTAAGTCAGTTAGTATCAGGATACGTGTAAAAATCCATAAGCACAAGGCCTCACACCATCAACTGACAACGTAAATGGTATCACAAATTTTGTCAAAAAAAAAGAAAGAACAAAAAAATGATATCACTAATTAAATGTACATCTAGAATCACATGACCTCTCATCAAACATCAATCGGTCATATATATGTTCATATATTCAGTGAAATTCGGTGAATAACTTAAACTAAGGTTGACAAAAAAAAGTTGAATATAGGAGATATCATATATGTAGAAACATTCTAAGGAGCCCAAGAATGTTGCATGACATTAACATGCAAGCAAAAATTGGATAGTCCACCGTAATTCCCACTTACACATTCATATAAACAAATTGTTAAAAACGCTTGTGATAATCACACGATGATTGTTCCAAAAAGGAAGAAGCATATTGACATAAAGAAAGCGCCTAAATTCAATGCATAGAACCGCCTTTCTATTTTTCGAATCTTCATACTAATTTGTTATTCAACGATTTAATATATTATTATAGTTTAAAAACTATAAAAGATTATCTAATATACAATCACAAAATCTTCCTTTCTTTTGTAATTCACGATACGATACAATATTATACATAATACATATCCCCAAATCATGGTTTCTTTTGCCTCCTCTTTTCCTACGTATACCCAAACGCATATAAATAGGTACACATAACTATAATAGGCTCATTATTTAAGATATATTAATATCACTTTATTATATAAGTCTCACGAACTTAAGCGAAGTTGACAGCAGTTTAAATGTTATATTCACTTACTTAAGAGATACGCATGATGAGTAGTTGAGATCTTCCTGATATTCGTTTGCTATCTTTAGTTATATCATTATTGGCAATGAAATTATTTGATTATCAACTTTGAGATGCCGTCCAACAAATTCATGATCATCAAATCAGATTGTGTTCCAATAAAGATTGTCTCAGACGTTTGATATATCAAATTTTTTAATGATATATTAAGATCTTTAATATTAAAAGTTTTAAACTCATATCATTTCCAACTAGTGTATCTCGACAAACCAATAACAACGATAGAAAAATACAAACATTACTTCCATTATTTCCATCTTAAAGCAATTCATAATAGATAGAGTTATCCATTGCCCTCCATTGCTATTTCTCTTCATAATACAAACGACATGACTCGAATAGCTTTGATAGCATTTATACATTAATTTTAAAATTTTAAAATCACACTATTGTTTATAAGATTTCATACAAATATAAAATAATAATAATAAACCATTTAAATGGAAAATTCTATATATAAGTTTCCAATTGGCTATAAATTAATTTTATCTAGAATAATTTTTGTACACGGATCTAATGGTGAACTACAATAATTAAGAGCAAGATCTGAGACAGCCTAGCTAATATGTGTAGATGTATTTTAGCTTTCTAACTTATATATAAGTGTTGACCAAAACTTATTTTATTTGTGTGCGTGTCCGTGTAGGGTTTTAGTTTAGCCTCATAATTATATGATACTGATTTGTAGCCAAACATATACTCATGTACGAATCATGTACTTCTCCAACAGTTGGTGTCATGTCCAAGAGATTCAGTTCAGATATGGAATGCGCCGATTTTTTTCTTTTTTGTGTGTGTGTGTGTTTCAATAGTCAATAAATTGTCATCCACAAGAACGATCTCTTACCAACTCGATCAATGGTTTTGGATTAACAGTCTTTGCGACTGATTGGTGAGTAGAAAATGATAAAGAATAATTATTTCTCAAAATATTTATCATTCATAAATAATATTTATTACATATAATTTTCTTTTATTCTCTTTTTTATAAAAAATTATAAAATAAAAATATTCTTTATCAAAATTAAAAAATAAAAAAAAAATTTATTTTTATTTTCTTTAATTCATTATTTTTCATTCTTTTTTTCTTTATTCTCATTATTTTTTAACTATTATACCATTTAAAGCTTTTATATATGTATAATTCTAAAAGGTTCTAAAAAACATATGAAACATGTACAAACGTGAAAAGTGAAAACATACATACCTAACTAGTTTGCTATTCCATCTATATTAGTTTTCTATATAGCTATGTCATTGTTAGTTATTATCTTAAAATCAAATACTGTATAAGATATTCTTCTACCGTTCCAAAATAATTGCATGTAATCGCATCGCATCGCATGAGACAGCGTTAGCATATGTAACAGAGAATATATCCAAATCGGCAGAAATAATAAACGTGACTTAAGATCTACCTTCTACGTACGGATATGTTCAGATTCAAAACGAACGGTTGGGCTATAATATAAGTGGATTTCGCCGATTACTAGAAAAAAGCCCAATATTAAAGAGCTACGTCCACCCCAAAAAGGTTGTATCGATTATACAGCAACTCATATACTTTTGAAGCCCAAGGATTTTAATAAAAATTGTTGAAAAATAGTAGCAATATAGTTACATGATTAATCTGTAGCCCGGTTCATGCTAATATAGTAGTAATATGTCTACTAAGTACTAAATGGTCACTTATCTGCTATAATATCTATTAACCACTAGTTATCTATTATTGGCCACGAAAATTCAGTGGCCATATACTTCGTGTCCTAATCATTCATATCGAGGTTGGTCTCACAGTTATTGTGGGCCAATCATATACCTTTCAGAATTCAGAGTGTTTTAGTCATTAATATCAAGGTTGGTCTTACAATTTTCATGGCTAACGGCAGTCAGTGGCCCATAAAACGGTAGATGTCCATGATTATTACTGTTTGATTGAAACAAAACTGACGCAAACTAAATATACGTGTACACTTTAAACTTTCCAACCTCAGATCATCTATTTTCATTCGTAAAAGCAATCGCATAATCCATTTTGATGAAACATGTCTTTCAACGGTGATATAATTTTGTGAGAAGACTTTATAAAATATCAAACCGGGTGATAGACATTGTTTTCGATCGAGTTCGTAGATGGAAGGAACTTGTTTTGAGATTTGCTCAGAGTTCAACATTCTTACTTAGGCGGGGTAATTCATGTCTTTAGTGATAGAATAGAACTGTTACTTACATATCCGAATGTTGTTACCATTGTTGTCAATATCTTTTACAATCATCTTCTCCTGATTTTATGTAACCTCTTTGTAACAATTCAGGCTATATATGTTGCTTTGAATATATAATAATTCCTCAAGGGAATTCATTCACTTTCATAGTATCAGAGCTTTGCTCCTACCTGTTCTCTCTTTTTCTTTTCTCGTCTTGATCTCCGCCTCCTCTGTTTTCTTTTCTCCATGGCTGCACCACAAAATGAACGAGCCTTTGGTGTCACAAACATCAAATTTCATATTCCTATCATCTTGGATCATGATGATCACAACTATGATGCTTGGAGGGAGCTCTTTCTCATGCACTGTCTTGCGTTTGATGTACTTGGCCATTTGGATGGATCACTTCAACCAACAGATGCCAACGACGCCCCATGGTTCAAGCGAGACGGCTTAGTGAAGCTATGGATCTACGGGACTCTAGCACCTGCTCTCTTCCGATCATCATTCCAAACCGGTGGGACAGCTCGTGATGTCTGGACAAGGATTGAGAATCAATTTCGCAACAACAAGGAAGCTCGTGCCATTCAACTCGACAACGAGCTACGTACAACAGAAATCGGTGACAGCTCCATCAAAGATTACTGTCAAAAGATTAAGTCACTAGCAGACTTACTCTCAAACGTTGGTGCCCCAGTCAACGAGAGAACTCTTGTGATGTATCTACTAAACGGACTCAACGACAAATTTGATAACATTATAAATGTAATCAAACATAAGGATCCGTTCCCAACGTTTCACAATGCAAAGTCGATGTTGGAAATGGAGGAAACACGAATCAACAAGCCCAGTAGGGCTTCTGCAACTCACACTTCTCATGCCTCCTCCTCTACGGCTCTGACGGTCACCACAAATCCACGCCCACAACAACAAAATCCAACACTTATATTCTATCATTTAGGCCTAGTGTGTACTACTAAGTCTTGTATATTCCTCGTGCGTATGGGTTCTATAATTACAATCTTTTAGAGATTCAGACGTATAACTATTCTGTATTTGTTGACAAAGAAGGTTGTCACAAAAAAAAAGACAAAAGAAAAAAGACATATAATTATCCTGTTTTATTAGTGTTTAATTATCAATAGATTATCATCGAAAAATGATATTTCACCTTTCCAGTCAATGATTTTGAAAGATTAATCGTCATATATAATGGATTCTAAAAAGTTCTATAAATAAGTAAAAATGAGAAAACATGCACCCCCCCCCCCCCCCCACAAATATTCTTTCTCTTCTCTTTNGTTCGATCTGTGAACTGGTCATCAGACATGTGGAGTTTTCAACATAGATTCTCAAGTGTAAGTATATATACATAGTAATTTTAAATTATAAGTATTCCAAAGTCATGAGAATTCCACATCAAAGTTTTTCATTTGAGAAACTTTGAGATATTTATTTTGCACATGTCATTTTATGATTGACTTAACTTATTTTTTAAATTAAAACTAGATTTTCATCTGGGTTTCGGAAGCCCGGGAAATGTTTTTCCAAAATCCAAAATTCTTTTTTTGTTTAGATTTTAATTCGGGTTTCAAAATTTCGAAATTATCATTTATAATAATATATATAATATAAAATATTTTACTATTATTTATAATTAATTTTTAATTTTCTTGAAGTTTTTTTTCTTTTTTCTTATATTTATTTTTGGATAAAATATATTCATAAATGTAAAAATTTGAGATATTTTAACAATTTTATTTTTAATATATACAGACGTATAACCCGTTAGCGAATAATATTTTTTATTTTGTTTTCATTTTACGATGTTTTTCTTTACAGAAATTAAAATAAAAATATAAAATGTGTTGATCTTATTCAAAAATTATTTTAATCGGATCATGATTCCAACTCATGATATGATATAGAATCAATATTTTAAAATAATATTATAGTATTTTTTAAAGAAAATTATTAATATAATATAATTCATCTATTTAATCTTTTTGCACTGGTTTAAATTTATTTTAAATATTTTATAATTAAAATGAGTTAATTCATCCTTTTAACCCATTAAAAATTTTATTTTTAATATTTTCATATTTAAAATGTATTAATTCATTTTTTTCCAATTTTCAATGATATAAATATTTTATATGTTTAATATAACAACCAACAATATATATTATTTCGTAAAAACATTATATTAATAAATAATATACATACTGAATTATTTATAATATTTAACTGGGAATTAAACTAAAATATATATGTATAATTGTTAATATATCATTTTGTATAAATAAAATTAATTTAATAATTTATTTTAATATTTTAAGAATTATTTACGAATTTTATTGATTAATTTTAATAAATTTGAAAAATATATTTATTTAAAATTATGTTATAAATAAAAAAGAAAAATAAATTTATGTCTATATCTTAAAATATGCTAAAAAATATTGTCAATAAATTAGTTAATAATTAGATTGACTATTTTGCGGGTAAATTTCCAAAATAACACTATTTTAGGTTTTTATGACTAAAATATTTTAGGAAAGAAAAATGGACAAAAATGTTTCATTAAATAAAACAAATGACTATTTTATCCCTTTTCTTATTTATAGATAAATTCAAAATATTATCTAATATTATTAAATTTTTTTTTTAATTTCGAATTGTTTTAAATTTTTATTTTTGAAATATTCTTTTTTCAAAATTCTTTTTAAGAAATTTTTTTTTTCAAAAATTTTTTAAAATTTTTTTTTTTCAAAAATTATTTTAGGAACCCTTTAATTCCTATATATATGTAAATCATTCCTAAATAATTGTATATTTTTAAAAAATTTAAAGAACATAACCTATTGTGGCATTAAAGTAAGAGATTGAATTTTAAGTTTAGATTTTAATAATAACTTCTTAAATAAACAAGAAGTAAGACATAAAATCTAGATTGAATACGGTTGTAACGTTTTCAGTAAGATCTCTAACATTTTCAATAATGTCTCTAACATTTTCAGTAAGGTTTACAACATTTTCAAGAAGTACTTCCTAAATATAAAAAAAACGAAAGTTTGAATTTTAAATTAAAATTTCACTAGTACCTTCCTAAATAAACAATAAGTGAGGCATACAATCTAGATTGGATATTGTGGTAACGTCTTTAGTAAGTTTTCTAGCACCTTCACTAATGTCTCTAACATTTTCAGTAAAGTTACAACATATTCACGAAACCCTTCCTAAATTCATATTTTAGTAATGTTTCGGTAAAGTTTATAACATTTTTTCAGTAAACATTTCCTAAATATTAAGGCTTTTGTGTAAAAACCAACAACCGAAATATAAAAAATATAATGAATTACAGTAGAGTCTTCCTAAAAAAAATAAGAGATTAAAAAAGAAGAGATGCGATTTTTTTAAAAAAAATTATATTTGATAAAGAATGAATATGTCTATTATTATAAGTTAGTAAATATTTATATAATAAATAAGAGATAGTGTCTATAAAAATATTTAGGAATGATTCACATATATTTAGGAAAGGGTTCATGAAAACAATTTTGAAAAAAATTTGAAATTTTTTTTTGAAAAAACAGTTTTTGGAAAAAAAAAAAGAAAACTTAAAAAAAAAAAAATTTGAAAAATAAAAAAATTATAAAAAAAATTCGAATTTTTTACTTATAATTTTTTTTTCTGAATTGTTTATTATTATGAAATTTTTTTTGAAAAAACAGTTTTTGAAAAAAAGAAAACTTAAAAAAAAAAATTTGAAAAATAAAATTATAAAAAAATTCGAATTTTTTACTTATATATTTTTTTTGAATTATTTATTATTTTGTTGAATAATTTTTTTTTTAATGAATTTGTGGAAAATAGGGATAAACTAGTCTTTAATTCCATTTAATAAAACATTTTGCTCATTATTCCTTTTCCAAAACAATTTGGTTATAAATCTTCAAATTAGTTTATTTTGGGGTATTCCTCTATTTTTAATGAAATTTTTAGTTTCTTAGTTAATTTTCAATGGTATATCTTGTAAATAACATATAGGATTAATGTTAATTTCTAATTTGTTCTTTTGTTTTAATAGTATAGATTTTAATTATATACTAAAATTATATTAAAAACATTCGTAGGGAAATTTGGTATAATAACTATAAATACCATAATTTCTCAACTAAACAATTTTTTTCTTTTTTCTCTCAATTTTTATTTATTCCCTGCTATCTTTCTCTAAACATTATGGTTAGTTTTATAAATTTTAATTTTTCTATTTTGTTAACACCAAATTCACCCATATTAATATCATATTAGAGAGATATACTTGAGAGGGTATTTCACCTAATGGAAATGCTTTAATACTTTGGTTTTTTTTTAACATGTTTCTGATATTATATCAAACTTTTAACTACTATTGACGAGTAAAAGAAAAAAAGCCAAGTCCTTGTGTCAAAGCAACATTCTAAATTTTCTAATTATACTTTACTGTAGCTTACACTTTACATTACCTCGCCATCTAACAAACTAACTGTTGACGCTAACTAATCCTAATCAACTATTAGCATATTCACTATATAATATAAGATTCTATGATATTAAATGTCATAAGAATCCAATCAGGATCATGCGTCCATTTCAATAAAACATTTTTTATATACGAGATTTTGTTTTGTTTTTTCTTAAAAGAAAGGGGTGCGCTGGAGAAGAAGACAAAGCAGAGGAAAGCTAATCCATTAAGTGAATGGATTTGAATAGATAGAGCAACATGGATCCGCTCTACTTTGAACCATTGAAATAGTGATGCCTTTTTGCTTCTTTCCAATTTTTATTTTATTTTCTGGTTTTGCCTTTATTTTGCTCTTCACGATTTCTGTTATGGAGTAACTTCAACTCTCGTTCGGTAGCGTCCCGTTCTTTTTAATCTTTAGAGTTTATGCAGATTAATCTAACATGATAATGTAAAATGTTGTACTTTTCAGAATAACATCAACATCCAGATTTGAGAAAAGTCTGTAAATACTGTACCAGAGTTTACCATGTATATGTTAAGCAAAAATCGGACGCAAGCAATTTGACTTCCGTATTTTTAGTGAACCTGGTATTTAGAGTCCCAGCGGTTACTGACTAATCTTAAGGTCTGTAGACAGATCAGTTGTATTTGGTTTTGTATTCCAAAAAATCCATCCAAATGGAGTATCAACTAATTTTGGTGGCATGTTAAATCCCTGCGGAGTGGCGGAGTGTCTACTAATACATATTTGATGGATCTGATTTAAATTTCGTATGAAAGTTACTTCTCTTAGACATCTTTCCAATAACTTTTAAAAAGATCAGCAGGTGCAAAAGATTGAAATCAAAGTCGAGATTTCCTAGGCTTATGGTTGCGTCTCTCCACACCTTAATCGCTTTTTCGCGTTGTTTTCATTTTTTTTTTTTTTTTTTTTTTGTTTTTNAAATGACCACTGGAGTAAGAGGACTTTATGGAAATGTGCGAACCTAATGCATGTAATTCCCTAAAAGCTAAGAACATGTGGTATGTGGATCTATTCAAAATTGTTACTATATATGCATAAACACATGTAAAAGCTGGTCAAGATTGTTCTTACTAGCGGCGACCGTAAATAAACAACATGCTACATCGATGTACAGTGTTTGTTTCTTAGGGATCCAACCACAAAAACAACCTCACACATGTCTATATATATATTGGAGTTTTCTCATTGTAAACTAGAGTCTTATTGTTTTACTGCGTGGACTATCTATTAAATAGATCAAGTCAATAAGTGCGGTTACTTTGAACTAGAGATTAGAGAAGACAAATCCAACTATCACTTCGAAGTTGGGAGTCTTAAATAGTGTTGTGAGAAAGAAATTATCTTTAGTTAGGTTATGGTGGCCCATCTGTTTTGTTTTTTTCTGATGAAGCTCCAAGATGATGCATGATGCACATAGTTTCTCTTTAACCTTAATTTGTACTCATTTGTCGAAGACATTTGATGTGTTCACTTTTATTGTATTAATTCTCCCTCACGCTTCCCCAAACATGCTATCTTTTGTTAAATAGTTGTATGAAATCAATAACGTAGTCTAACGGATCCAATTTTTTGAAATGAAATGCTAAGGGTGTTATTAATCTCTTACCATATACATGAAATATAAAGAACATAGTAACTAACAAGACAGAGACATATATATTGTTTATATTTATTAGATGGGTTTGTTGGTGAGCCAATCTGAAAAGGCCTGGAGAGTGTTCATGTCTGCTCTATAGTGTTTCTGAGTGAACTCAAGCAACATAGACCACGTGAAGTCAGGGTATCTCCTTGGCGTGATGCTGTCCAAAAGCTCTCTTGGTGGCTTCACTACTCTGTCTTTTTTCGGACACAAGAAGAACGCAAGTGATTTTCTCTCGCTCTTGCTGTTCACTACCGCCCGGTGCAAGCAGCTCTTGTATCTATTGTTCGATAGAGCCTACAAAAACGAGATTTAGTATATTCCGGTACCTATCAATTGTTCTGTATATCTAACCAAGAAGTAGGATTTTCTTTAGTTTTGTTACCATGAATGTATCCCCAATATTGACAACGAAGGCCTTGGGGTTGGGACGAATAGAGCGCCATTGATTTTCGACAAAGACTTGGAGGCCGTTAACGTGGTCTTGGTGAAGGATGGTAAGAGAAGTTGGATCACAATGAGGTCCTGTTCCTAATGTAAGATCTGGTTTTTGACATGGAGGGTAGTAATTCAGTCTCATTATGGAATCATTTTCTTCGAAAAAATCTCTAAAGTAGTCTCCGGAGACGCCTAAACTTATTCCCAGAAGCTCCATGATCTTCAGTGAGAGGGAACTCATTGCCTCACAGTACTCTTGATAGACCTTCCTGCAACCACAAACCAACAATAACATAAGTCTTCTAATGTTACGGTTCAGTGTTAGTACCTGTTCGGTTTAGAGAAAACCGGTTCTTGCTATGTTTTTTTTTTAAAACTTTCTTTTAATGGACAAAAAGCAGAGGAGGAAAAGACAAACGACATGTTAAAGATTTGATTTTTTGTTTTTTTTTTCTCTCTCTTATAGTTTATTGCTCTGTTTTAACTTTTACCCAAATGGCTGAAACTCATGTCCCAACGCATCGCAGAAGTAATCTTGAACTGTTTTTGGGCGGCTCTTGTCGTCGCAAAACCGGAAAGAAAGGGTTTCCTTCCATGGAAGCTTGGTGCAGAAGCGGCCGGTGAAACTGCTTGCATAGCCACAACTCTCGCCGGATTTTCTCTGAACCCTCTGTTTCTCGGAGAGAGGCATATCGAAGAAGCGTGACATGTACTCATGAGCGTCAGATGTAAGCTGCTCGCTGATGCCGTGATTGACTACGAGGAAGAAGCCGTGCTTGTTACAGGCCTCGGAGATGAGCCTGGAAGCTTCTAAAGTGGAGGAGGGAGAAGAAGAAGAAGAAGCCGAGTCCCTATCGGAGAGAAAGTTTTGGAGATCGATGAGGGGAACGTCAAGCTCCGGAGCCTCGATGCAAGGTTTCTCGTCGTCAGGCCAAATGAATTGGTTTGGGATACTGGGTTGGAGGTTAAGCATTGAAGGATTGAAGACTAGTGGCGTCTGAATATTTCCAAGGTCTAGTTTTGGTCTGTGTTCTTCCTCTGGGGATGTTGTTACGCAACTCACCGCCATTTCTGATAATTCACTCTTCTTGTTGTTATTCTGCTGATGACGAAGAAGTAAGAGTTGAGTATTGCGAGGAGATAGGGGAACCAATCAGTCTTTATATAAGCAAGCAACTAAGTTGTTACATAGTGTTGTCCACTGCTTTAATTTTCGTTTTCTAATAATTAAGTGTTTTTTTTTTCTTTTGGAACGAAAGACTTCTGCCAGATGTGATATTTCAAAATAAAAATTAAAAGACAAAAATTAAAGATCTCGACTTTGTATGTCATTTAATTCACGCGGACTTTTAAGATCCACGGATGGTTATATTCCGTAGGCACTGTTCATCGGTGAAACGTCGTGGATATTATTGCATTCCAAGTGAGCACGGATAGATGATCTGGCAACTTGAGAGCAAACGTAATTTGATTCCATCTAGTGCTCGGCTTTCGGTGATTTCCACCAGACTTAAGACAATAACACGTTTAAGAACTTCAGATGATCTTGTGTTATGAATTACAAATCTCTTTTGGCATAAAAAGGTTCTTGCTTTTTTTCTGCCAACAAAATGTTATTATTTAAACTGAAATATTAAAAACAGATTTTAAGTATTGGAAAAATTATATAATTTTTTTTAACTCCACAATTTAAGAAAAAAGATATATATGGTCATAAAAAGATTGTTCTCATGAATATATATATTTTTAATTATAAAAAGGTTCTGAGTTGAATTCCGTACATTCTTTTCAAATCTAAAATTATATTATATAATATTAGTTTTGTTTTAAGCATCACTCGAAATAATAATTTCTAAGCTTTGTCAAGAAAACATTTACCATTTAAATTAACAATATTTGATTAGATTTGTTTTTATGAATATGGTTATAGGCTAAATTTGGAAAATATAATATAACTAGCAGAATAGCTAAATTTATAAGAGGAGGAGGTAAATAAAGTAAGTCTAATTAAAAAGTGATTAAATGTCTAAGATATTTTGAAAATACAATTCTATTTTTATTTTAAAATAGAATAATTCTAAAATAAAGTTAGATTTTATTCTAATCTTATTCTATTTTTACTTTAAAATAGAGTAATAAAAAAAATATTATATTTTTTACTATATATTTGGAGGGATTTCAACTTTTATTATATTTTAGAATTAGAAATAAAGTAGAATTAGAATAAATTTACTTTAATATTTTTTTTACTCTTAGTATATGAGATTTGGTGAGGTTAGAACGACTACAAAGAATAGAAAAACGACTCTACTGCACGAGGGGACTCGGTTAGAAAATTAGTCCCAAACTAAAATTTATACTATATGAATAAAAGAAATTGATGCTGCCTACGCACAAAGCGCACCTTGTTTATTTGTTTTAACCCCAAGGTCTTCTTGCAGCTTAGCCAAATAGGACAAGGAAATTGGGGTTCAGACAAATTCAAGATTGTCTAATCTGTTCATCGGGAATTGGAGTGATAAAACAAGTAAATAAGATAATACTTGTAATAAAAAAAAACTGTGGATCCTTTTGGTGGGGGTCTGTTTTTATAGTTGGCAGGACAAAAGAGCTTCCCAAGGTTCTTTGGCTGTATATGGGAAGTGTTGGCCTCGTTCTGTTTCTGCCTTGCTCTGTGGAGTTTACTTTCTCGTCTTTTTCTTCCAATTATTTTCTGTATTTTATATTTTTCTTCATCTTATTTATTTTGACCCTAATCTTACATTTAACCCATTTTGTTAGTTTAGATTTGTAAAAGTTGGAGTTTTGAATTTCACATCCAATTACATTTGTTATTTGGAGTATAAACATTAAAATCATCGACTGATTTATTCAAAAAATAACATAGATTATCTTTTAGATAAACACTTTATAAAAAATATCATAGATTTTGTAATTTGTGATTGGGTTGAATGTAATATGATACTAGGTGATTTTTAGGACATATATATAAATAATTATTTTAACTGAAAAATCTTTTTCTTTTTTGTTTTTTTTAATTCTTTTTGATTTATCAATTATATAAAATAATCCATACAAATTATTTGCTTTTTAAATTTGAATTAACAATTTTTTTAATTTGATTTCATTAGATTTAAACAAGTTTAACTGTTAAATAACCATTTGTAGTAAATTAATGGTTTAACTATTAATTAATACTATAAATGGTTTAATTATTAATTAACCATTTTAAGGTGTATTTGTGATTGTTAATATTCATCTTATGGGTCTGGGATAAGATTTAAGTTCTATTACTATATTACTATGTTTACAGGAAAGATAACCACGTTTAATATTTTTAATGGTAAAAAAATCCAAATTTCTATGGATTCTATGAATTTCATTGGTTTAGTTTAAGTTTCATCATGTTTCAAAATAATGATATTTTATGCTAAAAATTTTGTTTTATTTTCAATGATTTTTAAAATTTTCAGTGTAACATTAATTTATTTTTATTTTTTTTACCAATAGTACTATATAGTATTTTCTATTATTAGCTGGATTAGACAATAAATAATTTTTCAGTATAGAAAAACTCAAAAATTTATGAATCTGTGTGTAAATATCTTAAAAATTATTTATTTTGAAATAGAGGGAGTAATAATTTAATTCTGTTTTAATTGAAATTAAATTTAGTATATATAAAATTAACTAGTTTAGTTTATAATTTTATAACTAAATAAATTTAAATATGTTATATAATTAAAAATACAAAAGTATGGAAATTTTGGTCTATGTGGGTTATTTAGTTAATATATATTAAAAATGTTTTATAAATATTAGTTATTATATAGACTAAAATATATTTAAGAAAAAGTAACAACAAATTGCTGTTATTGCATAGAAAAAGGATTGACGTCTTCCTCTTGGTTTTCATGTTCTCTTTTGATTTCCTCTGGTGGATGTGGTGTGTGCTGCACAACCATCTTTTGAATTGCTACGGTGAGTTGATGCATCTGCTTTTGAAAGTATATACGAGTCCGTCATGTAATCTATGTTTCTGTTTGTGGTGCGTTGTATCTTCATATGGCTATGTTAAATCTTCGATTGTTGTGCTAATACCAACTTGGCACAATGTAATATTCATAACTCAATCAAGGATTTACGAAATTTTTAAAACTTAAGTTTACTTCATTAAAACATTAAATGAAATAATTTTTTTTTATTTTCAATGAACTTAATAAAAAAGTGACACAAAATCCAATTTTTTAATTATTAAATATATCAAATAACTGTCTTATAATAATGTCAAAAACAAAGTTTAAAATAGAAATATTAGATTTAAGTCTGAATCGATTAGGATAAAAAAAATTATTTAGACAAAAAAATTTGCTATGAAAATGGAAAATTCAAAACCATGATTTTTTCAACACATTTTGATATTACAATGCTGATGCATCAAAAATCGACTGGAATCTATAAATTTAATCACAAAAATTATGAAATCCTTACCTGATATTTCTTTTTTAAAGAAAATTTTACTACTTTTTTCTTGAATTTGTTGACATTTAGATAAATCTATCCAAAATAAAAATAGAGAATATTCATCTTTTAAAAATTCTAATTAAAAATTAATATTTTTCTCAAATATAATATTAGCAAACTAGGGATAAAAAATTCAAAACCTTATAAATCATTTATTTTATTCAAAATAAGAAAATAATTTAAATATATAAAAATAATTCAAATGATAATAATAATAGTGATGATACGCTACATCAGTCACGTCGTCTATGAAATTAATCGCATGCGTTAAACAGAATACCAGTTACATGCATGTAGTAGATGCATAAGACAGATGAATATCTTTTCTAAAGATAGCCATGGCAAGTTTATTTTTAGAAACACAAGGTCGAACATAATTCTTAAAAATATATTAAAAATAAACTAATTAAACAATATTATTTCGTTTTGCTCACAGTTGCTGGCCAATCAAAGCAGAAGTGACATGTATGCTCAAAACTGACTGTAGGGATGTAGTGCAAAAGCTATTCGCTATAGTTTAAATCACTGTTCTATCTTGTGGTCGATTGGCTATACATATTAGAACCCAACTTTCTTTTTTATAAGTTGTAACTAGGACAACTTATATAAATAGGAAAGCAAAGAGTAAAATAAATGATGAGAAAGCAAGAAAAAGCGAGGGGGAGTCAAAGATAAGAAAGTTCATAGAAAAAATATAAAATAAAACAGTAGGCCAACATCTAATTTTACTTTCCTCTCGCACGAACCAAAAAAAAAAAAAAAATTGAGTGATTACTTTTAAGATTATTTACACCTAATGACAAAAAGCTAGGTGCAAATGAAGAATAACAGTTCAAAAAGAATATGAATGTTTGATTGGTTTTTGTCTTTTTGGACGAGGTTGTAGGATTTTTCATATTTTAAATGTTTTAAAACATACTATATAATTTTTCAGTTTAACATATTTTTCTTTGTAAGAGGCTTATTTAGTAAATGAAGGTAAGAGTTTGGTATTTCGATTTTAAAATTAATTTTGCTACGAGATATCTTACATAAAAAAAAGAGAAAACATAATTAAATGAAAGATAGATTCAGAAATAGCATTTTTCTTTATTGTCATTCACTTAATTGATTCTACTTTTAAAACCAGTCAAAGCTCTTCTTTAAAGCTTGTCTTCTTTTAAAACAATGAAAATCATGCCTAAGACATGACAATCTCTCTGTCAATCCCCACAATCTTTCCTATTATTATTATCACACGAGGCAAGATTGTGCAAGCTAATGACTTAAAGACAAAGTGCGGATATAGCCAAAGAGAAACAAGCAAAAGTAGGTTAAGGTAAATACGGACTCATTTCCCTTTTTAGATTCCTACATGTACTACACGCAGTCACGCATGCTTCAGTTACCAGAAATCTAGTTCAGCTCTCTGATTTTTTGGATCGTCCTGGCTAAGTGAAGGAGCCCGGCAGCCCGCTAATGGGTTTGCAAGAGAAGAGACTGATGAATTAGAGAGGAGACACAGCATGGTCGGCTCAACTCAAGGTGCAAATGCTAGGGTCCATTCCCATTTCCTTTTGATAAACTAGAGCCATTTTTTAATTATAGATATTCTAATACATTTGAGGTAACCCGGGGGACAAGGAAGTACTAACAACTAAGTAGGGCTGCTAAGGAAGGTGGGGGCGACCAAATGTGTGTGTGTTTTTCTTTTTAATGTGCTTAAGTGTTATCCCTTTCTTAACTTTTATGAGAGAGAGAGAGAGATGAATAGGGTATTTAAGGACCCAACAATGCCGAACTATAATAGACAACCATTAGACATGGGTTTTTGTCGCAAATAGTAGTTCCAATTTAAATCCTCTTATTGATCCACTAGAGCCTGTTCATGCTTTTCATTCCTGTCTCTGGCATTATTAGGTGGAGGAAAGAGACATTGTTCTCTTACTAATCACACTAGAAACTGGGGGGCATAGATGATCTCAAATAGATCTGTTTTTCTTTCTCTTGATTTTTCTTAGAAAATGACATTACTCCATCCCCAATTAATGACGATGAAAGCATCCTCACTGTTTAAGTATGGGGTTTATGCCATTGAAATATTATAATGAAAAGAGGACAAAAGAGAGCATGATGAAAAGTCTTTAGCGATTTAGGCACCACGAATCATGTAATATATGCCACAAAAGCTCAGGCATACTCATATATAGCAACCAATCTCATACTTTACATATCTATTTTTGCGTCTCAGCTCAAGATGGGAATTGTTTTAATGTGAAGTCTATGCATCTACGTTTTTCTTGCCAGTTAAAACATCTATCGTTGCTAACATGGAAACGCATCGGATGTGACTCGATCCGTCATAACCTCAACCAATATTACGATACTTTTTCTCTGTCGGTTAGCTTTGATCTTTTAACCAGTGGACTATTACAGTTTGAAAAGAATTTATGATATAAACAGTATTCTAAATAGAAAATAATGATACTAAACGTTCTAGAGATTTCAAAACAGAGAGGAGCAACACATGTGCAGACTTCCTCAAGTCAACTCAATCATGCAACTTTTTAACTGTTACCTGAAATTAAAGGAAACGAAGGAAATCTTTTTTTCTTTACTATTCACAGATACCAGTGTATAATCAAGGATTGCAAAGTGCAAAACAATTTCGTAGTGCATAATGGCTTCATAGAGGACCTAGGAATTTCAATTCTCCCATCATAGGATTTCCACTTATTCTATGAGGTGTGTGTGTATACGAATACTTGATTTGATATATGTGACAACCTAAGAACATACGGTATCATGTGACCAAAGTTGTTAAGAAAAGAAGCAAAAATTAGGGTGATGGTTTGTGGGGAAATTCCATAAGTATAGTAGTTTTCCACTTCAGAAGTATGACATAATTTGATACACAAATTAGAATTTACTATATTTCAACGAGTCATATAAAATTAGAACAAATTTGAACGAAGCGAATAAAACTTTTACAAGCTAAGGTTTAGATACTAAATAACAAACAAAACACAATCGTTTTATGGCTTGGATCAACAACGATATCTTGAGTTTTGCACCGAAGACTTTTTACTATGATAGAGTATTACAATTTTTAGACTACAAAAACACTCAGATGCGCAGATTCCATTTTGGAGCATTTGATATCGCCTTAATTTTTCGTTTAGAGATCGTTTTTGTTCACACCGGAATGCTAATTAGTTGAAATCGACGTCGTCATATATATATATATATATATTGTAATCGTTCATGGTTTTAAGTTGGAAGGGTGTGAGGACAAAATCTTGCACAGTAATTAGATAATTAATGCTTCATGAAATTAAGAAGAGGAATAATATAACCTTGAAATGGGAGACTTCTAGGTTGTTTTTTCTTCTCTCTTTTTTCACTTTGTAGATTCGCGGAAGAAAAAGGCAATGGAAATGAATGCATGTGTGTGGGGTTCTAATGGATGTCTTACTTGTACCATACGGAGTGGTCTCTAAATTGCTATTGGGAGATGGTTTCTATCATGGAAACTGGTCAGTCAAAAGATCCAACGAAAGCTCGTCCGTACGCGATGAACGTCAATATTTTCACTTGGTCTCATACGAGGAAAGGAGAATCCATACACCAATCACCATAGTCATAGAAGACAAGGTGAGCTACTGAGTGGCCTCCAATTACAAGCAGAAGAGAAACATTAAGGCATGCATGTGATTAATTTGTATGTATACTTTCTGATACAATGGCAAATGTTTCACTTAAAAGAGAAAAAGCTTTCGAGTATGATTGCAACAATCGTTCATTTCTTTGTTATAAAATTTTGGTTTTCTTTTCATCAACAAATTAAAGTCTACTAGGACTAGTTAGTTTCATGTGAAGTCCCTTCATGCTTTGGTACGGACAATGCAAGATCTGAAACATGAAACAGAGAGATAAATTATTATTAAAGGGACTTGCTTTTAGAGATGGACATCACTTTGAATTGGCTATCTTCTGTAATTGCAGGTGTAAAAGAGCAGTGATATGCATTACTTTGGACTGGAAAAACTTTTTTTTTTAAAAAAAAGCTAGAAGCATTGAATCCAATTAAGTGCAACCACTTGCTTCTAGCTCATATCTCTTTGAGTGGATGTAAAATATATAAACTTTTGCAAGCAAGATGATGAACTTAATTCGAGTTTAAACCGAGAAAGAAGAAGCGAATAAGAAAGAGAAAAGCACACGAAGGATTACGAGTTCACCCAACCAGCCCGACCTCGCATGATTTCACTAATTAATGGAAGGTTACAAGCTTACACAAAGGCTCAAATTCCAGTCATCTCCTTTGATGAATGATCAAAGTTACTCTGTTTGTATAACAAGCTAAAAGTTTAAACCACATAACGAATTTACTAACAAACTCCGGTTAATTACATACAATGAGGCCTTGTTTCAAACGAAGCTCTTGAGCTGCACTTGTAAATGAGAGAACCCTCCCTACGGGACAGAAGCTCTACCACACTACTATATTATACTTACGTCTTTTTGTCTGTTTGTGAAAAAAAAAATAGAAAGAAAAAAAAAGGCAATTTCATTAAAATAGATTCAAATAAGGTTGCAGAGTGATGAACAGTATTGGCAAATAGCGTTTCAGAGCGTAAGGGAAAAGGTAATAAATCCGACGAATGAGAAAGGAAGAAGATTCTGCTAGTACGGACGAGAAGTAAGTTGAGTACGTACCTTCGTTCTGTTTCCACGTAAAAAGTTAAAACACTAATTTTCTATCAGTTTGCGTCAGATAGGTAGACCAAAACGCAGGGCCCAATTACTACCAAGTTAAATTCTTTATACATGTTGAATAAAGAAAGATTCAAATTTTACTTTATAAAAAAAAAAATTGGTTTACTAAACCAAATAAATGTATAAAGTAATTAAAATGTAACCAAGTGATGGGAATCTAATACCTAGCTAAACCGTTTCTCCATACGTCATTAGATTACGGGGTTTATTATGAGATTTTGCATTGAGATTCCTTGGTTATAAAGAAAATAGGATGTATGAAATGCATGTATTTTGGAGTAAATACGTAAAAGGAATCTGTTAGAAGCAAAGTTAAGCCAACGAACTAAAAAGTTGGTTGAAACTTAAAACTGAGCAGACAAGACAACTCCTAGTAAATGCCAAGACACACTGAAGCTCTGCAATACTTCACACATCCAAAAACGTTTGGAACATGTTTTTTTTTTTTTTTTTTTTTTTTAAAAANCTGGTGTCCGGGCAGCCACATTCCCGACTATCCCCACAAGTGAGATCTAGCGCCCCAACGGAAGGGATGTTAAATCCGTTGTGGCCAAGAATCGAACCCGGGTGGCAGTACTCACAGCTGTGAGTCCTTTACCACCAGGATACGACCACCTTGTTCGTTTGGAACATGTTGTGGCCATGTTTGTAACTACCTACTGAAACAAAGGTTACTACGAACTCATGATTCATAAAAAAATATTCTTCAATTTTGAAATCCCCAAGAAAAAATCTAGACAACCTTAATATCTTTTTTAATTTGTAAAGTTTAAAACTTGAAAACCCCAAAGAAAATTCAGAGTAGAGAAACATCATGTGGTTGGAATCATATTGTAATACTCAAGCTGTCTGTTCTCAAAGAGAGATGCGTGGCTAATATCATCATCTCACCTTGCATTAATTTTCTAGTACTGTTTATTTTAAATAATTTGTCACATTTTTTAATAGCCTCTGCTCGAGTACCAATGCATTACAGATGTTCTTCAACTTCTTTCTTCTTCTTTTGTCAGTCCATTTTCACCTGCCACTTGTCATTTTACGTTAGAAGAGATACCAAAAATAAAATAAAATAAAGACAGGCTTTGTCTTAACAGAAATGGGAAGAGAATGGTACAACGGAAGCAGATCCATTTGCTCCTCTAAAAGCAAGAGCAAATCCAGTGAAGCTAATGGCTGCATCACAGCTCTTTACCACTTTTTCCATTTCCACCATTTCTACTTTCCTTCACGTCATCATCACCACCAACCAACTTTTGATTCTCCCTCAAGAAATCCAAAAGGTACAAGCTTTCTCTCTCTATACACGTTTCTATTGTTTGGGAGGCATTTGTGGGTTTCATAACATTGTTGACTGTGGACCACGGAGATCAACAAAAACTTTTTAGTTTCAGAGAGGATAGGTTTGTTGTAGAAAGCACTTGGGAGGTTTTCAAGACGTTAACTAATATAGATGAGTTGTTTTGTTACTGAGACGTGCAGGCTTGGTTGCGCCCCGAAATAGCTTGGAGTTAACAGAGGAGTCTGCACTATCAACAAACTACAAAGAAAAAGATAGCTTCAAGTTCAACATCCATGTAAGTAAGCATTAATGGTTTCACTCATTACATTTGAAGATTAACTGATGGGGCCAACTGACAATTCAAATGCAGATGGGCGGGAAAAATTCAAATCTTAGAGCTCTTCTCCTCGATACGTCCTCTGATTACTGCAACTCACCTAGGGCCAAGACACCAAACGTGGTAGCTAGACTCATGGGTCTTGATCTTCTTCCCGATAACTTAGATCTTAATAGATCATCAAGGAATAGCGTAAGGGGACATAGACTATCTGAGAACGGCTCAGGGACAAGATCTTTACCTGAGAGCCCCAGGAACTCCTCTGCTCGGATATCTGATTCGGGCATTCGTCGCCTCTCTCTTCAGCTAAGCGGAGAGAATAAGCATGAAGATTTTGGGCGTTGGAGGCTGAAAGATGAGGAAAGTCCAAGTCCGAGACATAACGGGAGGCAGTTAGTGAAACAAATAAAAGAGAAGGTCATCACTAGAAGACTTGGCATGGATATAACAAACTTGCTTGAGAACAGAAGAGCAGGAGGAGCACAAAACCAGATTGAGCATCATAAGAAAGTGAGAAGCAGGTCTTCACAGAAAGAGAACACATTAAGCTCTAGTCCCAGAATTGTATCCAAACAAGATAAGATCTCTCACCAACCAACAAAAAAGTTGACCCTTTCAAAAGATTCCAAGGAGAACATCAAAAACGTAAATGGACAGCTGCTGAGACCTATCAAGGTATGGAAGAAAGCGGATCGTGAATCGCAGTTCTATCTTCATTCAACACCCAGTAACCAAAACAAGCAGAGGAGGGCCTTCATCTCTAGTAGATCAACAAACTTTAATTCTGATATCTGTGATCCTTTAGACAAGAAGAAATGCAAGAAAACCCAAAACTCAAATGACATTTTCAACATCTCTGTAGCATCATCAGCTGTCTCTGCCCAAGAACGTGCTCGGAAACAGCAGGTACATTTGTTTAACTTTCCTTTAGTTTTAGTCTCATTGAGGGAATAACATAAACAACTTCATAGGCAGTTTTACTCTCTCTAGCTCTCTTCCAAATACTAACACTCACTGAGTTTCTATAAAATTGTTTAGATGAAAAGACCTGAACGGTCGGAAACAGATGCGACAATAAGCTCCTGTCAGATGTACAAATACGAGGAGAAACTTCCTCATCAAGAACCCCCAAGTTCCAGTTTTTGCGATCCGACCACTATTTCAACCACATTCTCCACCGCAGGATGGACCAAAATCGATGATTTTGAACATCTTCCGGGGATGAAGAAGCTTGAAGAAGAAGAGGAAAGAGTCGTTGTAGAGATTGAGCGGCATATCGTAGACGCACTTGTGCTGGAAATGGTGAAAATGGCGGCATTTGAGGGGTTAGAGGCGGCGTTTAGTAACGCTTATTAGATTTGTGGGGGCCGTGAGGGCTTTGCTATTCTAAAACAGCGTCTGCGTTTTATTCTTAACGACTAACGACAGAGATTCAACGCATGACAATGTGCGTTTTTGCATCCGGCTTTGCAATCGCTAGTATTATTAATTGTTGTAATCATCATTCGAATTTCCAAGATTGGCGCGTTGTTTGATAAAATACTCCTTCGCATTTTATATAATTACTTTGCTTAATTGCGTGCTGTCTGATAAAAATGTCATGAACAAAGTCCATATTAATTTTTCAAAATACATGCGAATCCAACCTCGTTACATAAAGCCATAAACACCAAAATAACATATCGTTTGCGTTACTCTAATAAATCATGCCATCTATTGGGTTATAGTTGTGGGCCTTGTGTCTAATTAATTTGCGGTCCAAATTAATAAATGTTTGGAGTTAATAAGAGCCCAATGTTACATTACTGACAGTCTGAGAGCTAAAGCAACGCACAAAAGCATTATTATATAATTCTTTTTACAGCTATTATTTTCAGTATAAAAAAATTAACACGAAAGATAATATACACTCCATGTCTAAACTATATTATAAAAAAATTCATTTTTTTTCCACAAAGTAAGGAAAACGAAAGATCGGATCTATTAAAGGGAGTAAAATAAACAAAGTGTAGTAGATAATTCTTATACACTACCTTATTCTTAATTTATGCATAGAGAGAATCGATTCAAACAGCCAGACTTCAAAACTATACATGTCCGGATAGTACGAAAACAAGAACCAGTTGGTTCAGATACGAACAAATCATTACCCTCGACTCTCTGGCAATCCGATGGACAAGTCAGTTTCGACATCCGATATGTTCATGTTTCCACAACCGCAGGAAGGTGCACTCTTCTCACTTTCTAGGCTCCTCGACTGCATCCACAAGGGATGCTCTTCAAACTGAAATGATAAATTATTTTCCTTAAAGTCCATGGAAGAAGAAAACTCAACAGCGAGAGACGAAAAGTAAGGTCCGTGTTTAAAGTTTATGCTTCTGCAATGTGCATTAACAAATTTTAATGCATGTCCTTGGATTATGTATGTGTTTGTGTGTACCATTTGCTGCAGCCTACTTCTCTCGTTGAAGACTGCTTTCTCCTTTGCAATCTAATGGAGTAAAGCGACCAAAATTCACAAGGATTAGATATAAAATCCTTTTTCTAAAATGAAATCCCTTGTAAAAATTAAACTAATTAATTAGGGAATAGTACCTCTGCTTTTAGTGTCTCTATCTTATGTTCATTTAACTTAGCCTGCCAAAATTGTAAAATTCGGAATATGAGCTCATCATTTCGATTTCAACGACTCACATTATTGTTCAATACATTATGACAGCATATATAACGATTTTGTAATTATGAGAATAAAGTTTTATTTATTTATGATTTATTAATATTCATTGAATGTATACCTTTCTTGATCTTACAATAGCAAGGCTTTTCTCAATTTTGGTACTTATCTCCTTGAGTTCCTCCACCGAACACGAATCCAAATCTTGCCCCATCAGCTTCCTTAAGATGTTATTGGAGTGTATATAGAATCATCAATTGCATATCAAGAAAACATATATATGCAATAGATATAGAAAGGCCAGAACTTACCGGCAATGAAGTTGAAGAAGTTCAATCTTGTCCATCATTATCGCCATTTCGTTCTTGAGCTCCTGCACATATTGCTGTTTTTGGAGATTCTCTTCCCCAAAATACTCTCTCCTATATGTCACACATCTATCCATCATCTTCTGCATGCTGTATACATTTTCAAGAACTTCTTCACTATTATTTATAAGCATATATCTATAGTTAGTTTCCGAAAATGTTATCATGACAAGAGCATTCACACATATGCAACATTCATGTTCTGTAGAGATATTTGCCCTAATCTGAAAATTTTAGTCAAGCATCAAGTCATCTGTCCTAGTATATTTAATACACGTTTTAGTCACCCTGACCTATCGCATAAGTAGAATATGGTAAAACTACGAAAGACTTCCCAAGCATATATAATGTACATCGTAATGTTTCCATAATTAATGTTTTTTGACCTAACCGGACGAGAATGCTAAAAATTTGAGACATGTGTAAATGAATCTTTTAATTTGTGTGACTTGGTCTCCTGTTTTTAGTCACCAACGATACTTATACACACGCCTTTTTAACTAGTAACAGTTTTCTTTTGCTTTAAATGGTCAAATTGATTATTAAGCTCGAAATTATTATAGAAACGACCATTTTTATGAGTAAATGTTTGGTTGCCCATCTAAGCTCATGACTGAAATGAAGTTATTGGAAATTGCGAACAAATGGGAAGAAGATCATTAATAGTACATTAACCATGAGGCTACTATATATGGTTTGGCATAATGATCTATGTTGTGGTTTGATAATCATTAGTTGCACACTTGGCCACTATGGCATCATATCAATTATATTTAAGATCTAATTTCGATTGGTTTGGATTTTGTGGGAAAAAAACAGTTATTTGCCTCTACAAGATTAACACTCAAGAATCCTGAAAACTATTTAGGGCTAAAAGGTTGAGACCATGGTACAAAGCCATAATAAATTGTCTCATACATCATGTAGTTTCCCATTCTTAAAAGGGTTATACTGTACTTTTAAGGTATTTATTTCTATGGCATGATCCGTTTATCACTCAGATTTTTTATAGTTATATAAACGTGCAAGTGGTTTCAGCATGATTTCCAAGGTATACTAGGTTCAAAGTTCAAGACTACTTTTTGGGAAAACCCTAGTTCACTTGCTCGTGCTTGACGAAGAACTTGATGTGAGTTAACAATCACATTTAGTCAATTAATTTGGTTGGGGTTTAATTATTTAAATAAAATTTCATGGTACTTAAAATGAAAAACTATATGACTTAAGAAAATCAAAGCACTTTGAAATAGCATATTTTGGGAAAAATCAAACTCAAGACAGCTGCAAAAATCTAGAAATCTAGTAAGATTTCCAAAAAGAAACTGACTACAGCAAAAAAAATTGCCGAAGTAAGCAACAACTAAATATCACAAATGAATGTATATGTAAATGAGTATTGGATCAAAAGGTTCACAAATGATAGATGCTTACTCGGAGCTAGCGAAATCATATAATCTTCCTTTCTGAGAAAAGACAATGGCAGCCACTTGAGCATCGCATAGAACAGAAAGCTCGTGAGCCTTCTTCAAGAGACCTTTCCTACGCTTGGAGAACGTGACTTGTCTGCTCGTCACGTTCTCGATCCTTTTGATCTCGATCTTCCCTCTCACCATCTTCCTGCCACGATTAACGAATCTGTAAGAAACCCTAAAATCTGAACGATTGTTAATTGGGGAATGAAAAATTAGTTTCTTTCAAAAAGAAAAGAAACTCACTTGGATCTGAATCCAAAACCAAGAAATGATTCTTGAAAACAGGAGGGAGAGATCTAAAGAGTAGATCAGCTGTAAGTTGTAACCCAAAAGTCAAGGTGATAACTTCCCCCAAATAAAAAAATGTTGCAAAAATTTGGGAAGATAAAGAAACCTCACAAGTACCCTTTCCTAAATTTTACAAGATTCGCTTTAAAAGGACAGAAATCTATGCAGACCTAAACAAGCCGACCAAGAAAATCTGTGATATGAACAAGGAATATTTTTAACAAGAAAAGGAAAAGAAAGATGTATATATGTGGAAAAGGCAATGAGATTGGTGAAAAGAGAAATGATAAAAGAGTCGTAAACTAGATCCCTAAGTCTAACTCTCCTTAGTACTCATACTCCTTGTGCAGGGGCACAAACCCTAAGTCAACTAGTCTTGATTTTGCTCTCTGGTGTAATAAACGCTCAGGATTTTTTTTGTTATTTTTGCTGATGGACTTCGATTGTCCCACGTTGCAGGGGGCAAACGCAAAAAAAGAATCTGCGATTTTTACGCTTTCTGATTAAGAGATGTCCATAGATAAAGAAAAAAAATGTTTTAAGAAATGTCCATAGAAGCATAGAGAGAAAAATAAAAGTATAAAACTAACTGAATAAAGAATTAGTTTTTATAATTTCATCCATTTAAAGCTTAATTGATATAACTATAAAAATATGTTTATATGATAAAAAATAATTATGGCTTTATAACTTAAGTAACCAAAATAGTGTAGAAATAATTATAAATTGTTTAAAAAATATAGAAACAAATAAATAAATAATTCGTTATGTCATATAAAGATTTTTTTATTTGGCTATTTTACACTTGACTGACTATACCAAATGAAATATCATATGCGTAAATATTGTATATATCAATAAAGTAACTGGTTATAAATTTTAAATTTAAAAGTTTGATTAATTATTTTTTTTTGGAAAAAAGGTAAACTTGATGTTTTTTTTTGGTATGAAGGTAACTTGATGTTTGATTTGGTAGTTTAGTTTTTACTTTTTATATACTATAAGAATAATCATTAGCTATTGTAGATATTTTCTGTAAGATTTTAATTGCTGATGTCAGTTTTTAATGTTGGCCCGGCTCTGAAATCCTTGTTAAGAAAAAAAGAAACATATAGTCCGTAAAAAAGCCCTTCCACATTCCACAAAGTCCATGAAGCCTCTTTGCACATTCAAGTTTCGAAAATTTTGGTATTGTCCGATGTAGTCTAGCGTGCTACGATGCTACTGTTGTATTGATAGAAGAATTCCCATTTTAGGGAGGATAAACTTCCGGATTTTAGAGACAGTGGGACGGGGAGTATTATTTACTGGGCCTTGGCCCATACTTAAGTCTCTTAATAACCTAATTGGTTGGCAAACATGACATGTACTTTAAAAAAAAAAAAAAAAAATTAGCACCTATTTGCTAGATCATAAGGGGGGAGTGGTGTATTGTAAATTCTACGATTGAGTTTAGGTTTTGGAAGATTTAGATTTTGTTGTTTAGAATTGAAAACATTACCTATGAAACATAATTGGTAAGATGCAATTTTGTTGAAAGAACAACTTTATGTCGAAACACCATATGGTTATAAATTTCTGCGTCAGCGACAAAATCATTTTTACATCTTTCAATTTTTGTTTCAAACTTATAATTAAACTAATAGAAGACGTCATGGTTAGTTCCAAGCCTAGAGAATAAGATCACCCACCAAAATTGTTATTCCTTTTCGATAAAAATTAAATATTTGACCAGAGAGAAGATTAAGAATATAAACCTATTTGTCCAATATAGGAATGTATCTGTCTTTGTTTGGACCAAACATATAAGAAGAAAAATCATTACAAACAAAAAGTAAAGTGATTCATTGAAAAATGAAAACGTACAAAAACCCAAACAAGAACAAATTAGTAATAAAATACAGAAAAAGAAAATAAGGGAGAAAATTATGTAAGCATAATGTACAGAAAACGACATCTTATTTTAACTTGTTATGAAGTAGGGAGGTTAATGTGAATTCTGATGAGGAGACCCGGGAAGACATCATCCGGGTCATGGATATGCGGGTTACGCTCCACGATAAACGGGTCGCCGCACTTGTCGCTGATGCTGTGAAGCGTCTCCCCTTCCCCAACCACATATATCTCCTCACATGGCCTCTCCATCATTTGCTTCCCTCTCCGAACTTCATCGCTTCTTCCCTTCGACTCCCTCGCAGGAAAATTATCTCCACCACCTCCTCCGTGGAGCTGGCCGTTTCTGACCGAGCCCGCCAGTGTTAGGACCAGCAGTGCGACCAGAGAGTAACACAGGACTGTGTATGACCTCGACGCCGTAACTCTCAACATGACTATGATTCTAACAGGACAAAGAGAGGAAGGGAGATTTTGCGATGTCAGAAACAAATGTGTTTTGTTCTTTCTCAGGCGTGAGACTCGTGTTTATATATTTATATTTAGCGCTCAAGCGCTGTATATATAGGAGTCACATATATGTGTGGTATAGTACTATAGCAATAAGTAATAACTAATAAGCAATCACTATCAGCACTATTGATTAAATTAATTCCCGACTATTCGTTGATTAATCACGAAGAAGTCACTAAATAATAAAGAAACAGTATATATTCTACTTACAATTATAGTTTTTTTTTGTTCAACCACTTACAGGTTTTTTTTCTTTGGTCACAACAACCACTTACAGGTATAATTAAAACTAATAACATTGATAAAAACGTTCTGGCCAGTTGTTCCAATATGGGTTAACTTTATTCCATGAAACTTTCCTATAGTAATAAAACAACAACAGCAACAATTAAATGAAAACACTCATCTGGTATATGAAGAAGAAAACAAATGTATACAAACGGTTAACTAGAACTTAGAATTTGACAAGAAAAAGAAAGGAAAGTGAGTGACGTGTGTAGAACAATTGTTCAATCCACCGAACTTTGTTTTGTTTTTTCTTTGTCCTCCGTCTCATCCCCCCGTGATTACTATACGTTAAAGAATCTACGATTCTTTTCCCCGTAAGTTTTGCTTACTTGGTTATCTGGAAAATAATATGTGACACATCTTTCTTTTGTCATATGCGTAAAGTTTAGTAAAACACAATAAGTCTATATAACTTTTGGATTTATCTCGTGTTATTCCTATAGACCATTGGATTCAAATATTTAGTCATAATATACAATAGGGGTATATGCAGGGGATCGCGCATGTACCATCCGATACAATTCACGGTAACAAAGTTCACAATCAAAGTTTTCTTTTCTAATTTAGATATACTTACTATCTGATAGGCTGCTAATAGCTAAAAATTTATTAATGAAGATCCGAGGTTGGTAAAAGTCGAATTATATCCTAGAATTATAAGGATCGTCCTTCACTACTCGAATGCCGCGTCACTAGACTTTCGTTGATTGGTTTACCTACAAGTCGAGTCTTTGACAGGCATATATAATTTGGGATCCTTTATATCGTCATATTTTAACCAAAGCCAGTAGGTGATTAATGTAGAGTCTCGACTGTTTGCATCTCAACAATCTCGCTTCGAAAATGATTGTATTACCCCAATAGCTCTTGAAAATAATTGGTCTCTTGACTATCTGCATCTATTGTATTTTTCTGCAAGAATTAAAAAGAAAAAACAAAAACAAAAAAATGAGACTGCAAATCTACAAAAATGATACATGATTTCAAAGATTTGCAGAATTTAATTTTGCAAACAAAAAAAACACTGAGAAGTCAAAATTTTCTTTTCATTTAATATTAAGAATAAATAAATCTTGCATCATCAGATATCATCAAAATACAACATAAGACATTCTCTAGAAGAAAAAAGAAAAAAAAATATAATTTAGGAAGTCGGCATTAATGTGGATACTTTCGGTTATATCTCTATTCTTAGTAGATCATAATCATAATAATATGAATTGACACAAATACACGTACATGTGGGACACATTCAGATTTAAGCCTATCCCGTGTAACTAGCGCCATATAGTTTCCGAAAATGTTGTGCTTATGACATCTGGAAGTTTCGTTCGTATTGAATGGAAAGAAAGGAACTAAGAAAATAATAATAAGATATATATATTATCGTCTATTTTTGCTAAATGGGTCGGCCGACATACGACGTCGACAAATAATATAAACATGTGTAATAAGAAATGAAATATATAGAAAAAACAGACCACTCATATTTGATAGAATATAAATAATGATACTAAAAACGGCTAGTACAGTTTATTGCTAGTTTCTCGCCAAACAGAAATGGAATAACGACATATAGTAATGAAAATGCGATGAATTAATCTGTTGCTAAAATATGTTGTTAAAGATTTACACTTGAAAGATGTCTGGTTGAGGCAATTAGGCAACTAGCAATCTATAGATGGTGAAGCTGTTTATCCAAAAGTTTAAAGGTAGAATTATGAACAACTTTGAGATAAACATGGAATCTTGGCAGACCATGGAATACTTAATAGAATGAAAAAAATAGTTTCTTGTTATAGATCATAGTATGCAAAGAGAATATTGGAGGTTTAAAATGAGTAATTGAAAATGAGTTAGCACACTTTTGATGCCACTTGAAAATAACACTGGTAAAGAAGAACATTTTCAGCTGAATTCTATAAAACCAAACATGATGTTAGCCATTAACTACTTACAACATGTATGAGTAACATTACATATGAGTATCGATCGCAAATTATTTTAGAACCAATTATATATTGTCGCAGAGATATATGATGATAGTGATTGAATTTAATATCAAAAGGATGTGAAACGCAACGACGATATATGTTCTTATACTATGAGTACCACAAACATATTATGTGGTTAAAATTCACCTGATAGTCTTGGATTTTAGTAGAAAAAAGCACATCCGTTTTATTTGACAATTCTTCAACTATTTCCACTAAAATACAATTAGTTCAAAGTAGAAGAACAAGTACATCAACATCAAGTTTCTAGTTGTTCAAATTGTAAGATATTTCTCTGTCTACATCAATATTCAAAGAGGTGAGAATGCACCGTTGCAGAAAAATGGACGAAGGAGTCATGAAGATAATGATTGATTTGAGTTCAATCAAATTAACATTGGTATTACAGATTTATATGCTCAGTGGATTCTATATAATGTAGTTGTGATTATATGTTAATCGGTGTTTAACTGTCTTGAGCTCATCAAATACAAACAATACCATCGCTTGCTATTTTATTTCGTCCTCACGATCCCCCTCTCTTCTTATATATATATACATACATATATATGTTATTTTTTTCTGTTTGCAGAAAAAGTATTTAACATGTCTTTTGGAAAAGGGAAAAGAACCTTATTCATATCTTTTTGTTCAGATCGATGAATATGTTTTAGGCTTAGACGATCTCTATATGAACTTTAATGACTGTTTGAACTGCTATGTTCTAGGAGGAAGTTTAAGAAATAGGATTGTTCATATCTTGTTTATTCAAGTAGAGATAACCTAACTTGTCGTCGAAGAAAGTAGTTATGGGTTTTTTGGAAAAACCCATGTACCTCTTTTCCATTTTCATTGAGCAAATGCGATGGATCACTTTGAAGAGTTCGTTCTTGTGTGTGATAGGTTGGGAGGCAGACTCCTCGAATCGCATCCACTACACATTCAAGAAAAACTTGAGCAATATTTTTGAGGAAAATGTTTCAGATTCAGAATCAGAAGTAGAGGTTACTTTACTTGAGCTGCCTCAATCTCTAAGTCCTGCTTTTGAATATCGAAGGAGGTAGGTCGCAACAGACAAATGAAGAATAAATCTGATTTGGCAAAATATGACTCGTGGGTTTGACTGCAAGCAGAAGGCTACAAGGATTAGAGTATATACGTATCAAGAAGTAATAAAGTAGAGGACGTAAGTACCAGAAAGCTAGAACCTCCAAAAACTCTGTGTCGATCTGAACATACATAGATTGAAACATTAGTTTATATACACATATATATATATATATATTGATTTACACTTTTACATTAAGATATATGGGATCTTTATATATATATATAGGATCTTGCTTACGCCTGTTTCTTCTTTTACTTCTCTAATGGCTGCCGCAAAAATATCTTCCCCCTATATACAAATGAGCAAGGTGAAATCTCCAACAAACATCTAAATACGGATGAAAAACTTATTGCGACAAAGAAATTGATATACACCTCGTCAACTACTCCTGTTGGGATCTTCCAAACACCTGATCCGCGTAACATACCATATTTTTCCTGCACTACAAGAATCTGCCCATCGTCTAAATTTAAGATGTTGTTAAGTTTCAGGCTTAAAATAAAAACTAACTGCACATGTTTTCTTAATCATATATTTACTCAAAATTTAATCTTTTGATATGGGATATTCCTAAAACACCCCTCTCAAACTCAGTGGGATTGATTTGGTTCATGTTAAAATAGCCTCTGTTTGGGGGTTATGATACCTTATTAAATTTTAAGGGTTGAAACTTTCCCAAGTAATAAACTTTTTTTTAGTCTCTTAAACCTCACCTACGATCCAATGTCCCTTCCAATGTATCATATTTCTAACATCAGTCATTAACCATCTAGCAAATTAAACGTTAATGGTAACTAATCCTGACTGAATATATATTAACATACTCAAAAATATATTAATGACATGGGTGAGATTTTCAACCTCATGTTGATTTTGGAACAATTTAGTAGGTACCTCTTTGTTATGGTTTAAGACGACAGCACCAACACGTACACGATGAGAAGCATTCAAAGGAATAGTACTCTCGGATTCTGGAATCCAGTAAACTAGCATCAAGTAAGTTGGCTCAGCGTGGTGGTACCGGAAACCTTCCTGAATAGATTATTATTAACCACAACAAAACACGTTCTCTCAGGACGTACATAGGGGATTTCATCACAAACCTAATTTAGCAAATGGATATATATATATATATATATATCTTAAACAAACTGACTCAGAATCAGGTTTTATATGCAAGACTAAGGCATCACCTTAACTGCAGGTTCCACAAGGTTAACGTGTGAGAGAGGCAAATTTAACCAGACTCCTTTTTTACCCTGGAAAAAAATTCAGCTTTACAATCAAAATCAACATATCATCACTCTAGAAGAGGGAGATGCGTGTGACTGGTCGCACTAGCACAAACCTCTAACCGCCACTGCGTGAACGAATATCTAAGCGTTGCAACGAAGCACTTGGGATCCATAGGAGTTTTCATCTCCACGATCACTCCTCCGTAGTCATCCTCCACAAACGGAAGGACCTCCTCACCAATCTTGTGTTCTACGACTCCATAAGTCATAGGAGCCTTGTGTTCTACGACTCCATAAGTCATAGGAGCCTTGTGTTCTACGACTCCATTAATCATAGGAGCCTTGTGGTCAGACATGCTTCAAATTGTTAGAAACTTTTGGGATTTAGGAGACTTCAAGAAGAAGCAACGGAGACGAAAACTAAAGGAGAGTGTGGTTTCAACGGGGTAAATGATTTCAAAATGAGGACACTATTACGAGGCGTTAATGCCAAAAACCAAAGTGCTTATATAAATACATTTACATAATAACCACATAGTGGGGTGAGTTTGGTCACAAATCATAATTATAAAATTTCATAATGGCGCGCACATTAAGTTGACTCGGCCCTTCGGTGGAGTGACGCAGTCGCAGACGTCACCTTCGACGACAAAAGAAGTATGCACACGTAACTCGTAACTCGTAACTCACCTAACTAGAAATACTACTTAAGAGTGTACGTTACCTAAAATATACATGTGTACAAATGTTTGTATTGCAATTAATTATTTAGAATTTGCTTATTGGCAGCCTGCATAGGACGTATTTCGACTTATTAGCTGATTACGTGAAATAAAACCAACATTGTAGAGTAGAGTGCCGACCGTGCAGTGATACTAGTTTGACAAATAAAAAATTGGCTTAAATGATAAATTCGTAGGATATGCGCTTATTGACAAGAACATGATCATGGCAGAGCAGAGACTTGGGCCCTAAAAAGTTTCGTAATATATTATAAATATTAAAATAAATCGCCCACCTTGGGGCTCGAACCCACGACCACAAGGTTAAGAGCCTTGCGCTCTACCAACTGAGCTAGACGGGCCTTTTGAAAGTTTTTCACGAGTACAATGACCTTATATTTTATTTGTTGTGACCACTGATTCTATTTCGATTCCAACAATTATTTAACAAACATTTAACGATTATAGACAATTCTCAAGTGACTCTTGTATTCATAAACACGTATAAAATTTTCAACAATGCTACTAACAATTCTCAGCAGATGGTATTAAAGAAAAAAGAATAAAAAGACACTTGGATCAAAATGTAAACAATGGCGAGGAACTAGGGCTTTGTTTCACGCCTCAAGACTGGATGACAGTTGGCTCCGTACTCCACTTCCATACTTTAACTTGACCAGTTCCGTCACCGGTGAAAAATATGCCCCCGGGACCTATCTGGATAGACCGTATCTCTTGCTTTGCTAAAATTTTACCCCTTCCCGTAAACCTTTGCATAAGAATGAAGAACTAAGCTTTCGAAAGGGGAAATAGAAATGTCGACTCATGAAAGAAACAGCAATGGAAGGACTTACGATGGCAAGTCGTAGAGGTGCAAGGCGTTGTCGTTGCAGGAGCATAGCAATACCGGCTTGGCTTCTGCATCATGCACACCACAGAGAGCTAGCACGCCCTGAATCCAATTAGCCATTGAGAACTCCATTAGTTACAGATAGGTTGAACCAAAAGAGAGGATAACATTTCACCAAAAACGCAAAGGAACTGTACGTATTCTTCTTTGTGAGTGTATGTCACTTCCAAGTTTCCACCTTCAGTAGCAGCCCATATCTACAGCAGAGAAGACCCCAACAAGGAATAATGTCATATTCAGGATGGCTAAGAAGTTAATGGAGCTAGATCAAGAAAACTTTTAGTGAATTTACAACGAACCTTGACAGTATTGTCCAATGAACATGACAGAAGGAATTGATCCCAGCAAATGAGAGACATGACAACGGAAGTATGCTCTGTAAGCGTTTGTATGCACTGCAAGTTATCCAGGCTCCAAACCTATTAAAAACAGATAAAGCAGACATCTATTAGCTCAAACAAAATACACAAACGGGGTTTGTTAATTCAGGCATGATAGGCATTCATTACTTTTATAGAACTGTCCATGGAACCGGAATAAAGTCTGTTAGCTCCAACATATAAAGAAACAACTGCAAGGGTGTGGCCCGTAAGTGATGCAGCCGGATCAAAACAGCTGGTGGCAGTATTGTATCTCCAAACCAAAATAGAGCCATCCTGCACAGAGAGCGATAAGAAGAACTTCTTGTCACTAAACCGAAATCGAACAGATCTGTAGATTTCTTAAACACAGGTGTGTTTTCTCTATGATAATATTCAGGAGAAAAGGAAAAAAAAATATGATGAAGCATACACAGGATGCTAAAGCACATTTCTACTCCTAGGTCTTAGAAAGAAACTATACAGTCAGTAAAAGAATTTACTTGTGTGCCAGCGAACAGCAGATCAGTACCCACAACCAATGAATATACTTGGCCAACAGGTCCAGTGAGACTCAGGTCTGCGTTGTTTTGGATATTCCATGCCTGTATATGGATCAAGAATGGATATCGGTAATAAAACTCACAACATAGAACAATAACGGTGATCCTCAGTGTAGATGGAGAGTTTCAACAATCGAGGAACCATGCTAGTGAATCATACTCGTAAGTTACCTTAACGAGATTTGGCATACCAACCAATAACCAGGGGCCTTCACTAATCATGCAGCCAACTTCCCCACCAAGATTGAGTACACCTGTACACTATGCCATAGGAAAAACGATACTAGAACGATAAGCACGCTTATAACTAGTCAATCCGAAAGCATTCCTTAATGCAAACACGCTAATGGTCCTAGGTCCTAACCAGACAGTGACAAGTATCCAGTGAATGATTCTACCACCACTACGGAACGAAACTCAACTCCCACAACCCGATAAAAGATGGAACAATTAGAGGAAAATAAAAAACCTGTCCAGAAGCACAATCCCAAATCCGTAGAGTTTCATCTTTACTGGCCGTGTAAAGCTTGTCGGAACCTGATGGCAAAGCAATCCCAGTGACAACCTGAAACCCAAAAATCGGTCAAAAGCGGCAACAAGCACAAGAACCCATCGTCACTTGAGAAGCCATCCCAGAAAAAAGAGGCATTACCTTGTGATGCCCATCTAGCTGAGTCAACAAGGAGAAACTATCCCCTTGGCTCCAGCAATGCAAATATTTGCATTTATCAGCGTAAGGGCAATTCCCATCAGCCCAGAACTTGCACAGTTTCTCCGTTTTAGTCACCGTTCTGTTCCCACCGAATCTGCCCCAGCTATTACTAACGCTCCCGCTGAACCCAGGCCCTCTCCGGTGGCTCGGACCCGCGAAACCAGACTCATCAGCGACCCTTTTGTTGGAAGACGACCCCGAGAAGGGACCCGGACCCGGACCCGGCAATTCTCTGTGCAGGTAAGGACAAGGGTATCGGTTGCAGCGGCCGGCCCGCCAGTGGTAACAGACCTTCTGGTTAGAGTCTTTGGGAGCAGTCGTCGGCCGATTCGAGCCGCCTAGTCTCTGAAAGACTCGTTTGTTTCCTTCGTTCATATCTAAATCCATCACTTTGGTCTCTCTCTCTCTCTAAATTACGACAACAAGCGGTAAACAGATTACAAGAAAGGGACTCAGAAAACTCGGAATTGGATTATCCTGTAAACGTCCAACGGATCATTACTGTTCGAAATACCAAATCCGATCATAAGTAAAATATACTAAAAAAAAAAGCGCGAAACAGGCGATCAATACCCCAGAAAATTTACCTCTCCTTTTTTAAGTATAAACAAATCTCTCTCACGATAATAATATTTAAATCAAAAATTGGAAGAACAATTTATGGGTCGATCAAAGTGATCAATGGAAGAGAATGTAAGAATCTCTGAAAGCGGCTTCGGGTTTTTTTTTTCTGATCTTCTGTATACAGGACGTTAAACAAGTGAATAGAAGAATTAGATCCCTTTGCGTCAGCTTGACGTCACTTATTAGTTAAATTAGTATATAGACATTTTGAGCCAATCAATCAAAATTTATATAACTTATCAGATATACTTCTCTTTGTGCCTAAATCAAATTTGTATGAATTATTTGGTAGTTGTGTTTGTTTTGAAGTAGACTATGGGATATTGGTAATTGGTATATAACGCAGAAAAAACCATTTCTAGTCATTTTTGGTACAGATTACACTTGTGTAACAACCTACCATCTAGAGTATATATGATCGATCCTATGAGTAATTTAATTACTCAAAGGCCAGCCTCTGCGTGCCAACAAGTGAAGCATATGATCCTTTTTGCGCCACCAACTCTGAATGAGTTCCAAGCTCTATGATCTTCCCATCAGAGCATACAGCTATCTGATGCGCGCTCTGGACTGTGCTCAATCTGTGAGCAATGACTAAAGTTGTCCTGTCTTGCATCAAACGGTTCAACGCACTCTGTACCAAACGTTCACTCACTGCATCAAGGGCACTCGTGGCCTGCAAAAAGAAACGAGGAGAGAGTAAGCACTAGACTATCAGCTCTATCTGCTTTAGTACCACTGATAGATTTGTCTTGAACCATACAACAATATGAGAGCTGAAGAGCAAATAGAACTAGTGTATTAAATAAAGAGTCTCTCACCTCATCGAGAATCAAGATGGGGGAGTTCTTCAGCAGAGACCGGGCTATAGCAACTCTCTGAAATGTTGATCAACAAGCACATTAAAGCGGTAGCAAAAGTCTATAAGAGACCAAAAACATGTAGCTCTTGATTCTTTTTATACCTGTCTCTGTCCTCCGCTAAGCAAGCCACCTCGTTCACCAACTAGTGTATCGTATCCCTATTAACAAACACCGGTATTGGTCAGAATTCAGGTGCATATGCAAGGAAGAAGAGGTGAGTTGTTGCACCTAAGGTCACGAATCCGAACCTGAGGAAGTGAGATTATGAACTCGTGAGCATTGGCAGCTTTAGCTGCCTTAATGATGTCGTCCTTGGACACATGATCATTGGGGAGACCATATGCAATATTCTCGGCCACAGAGAGAGAAAAAAGAACGGGTTCCTGAGTCACACAAAAATCTTAACTTTTGATATAGAGAAGAAGAAATCATCTGACCACGCCTGACCCAATACATGTCACTTATACGCACCTGATTCACAATTGAGACAACCTTAGCCCATTCACTCTTGTCAAACATCCTTACATCCTCTCCAGCCACAGTAATACGACCTTGTGTTGGCTGCCAGGATTGGAAATTCAACACATCAGCATGACGTAAAAGCGGCTTCACAATTAGTGTAACAGATATTACACTTTATATGAAGAGACCAATGGATTAACCTCATAGAAACGTGCCAATAACTGTACAATGGTACTTTTCCCCGCACCACTAGAGCCAACAAGAGCAGTTACGGTACCAGATTTCAACGTCAAACTGAACCCATCAAGAACTTTCACGTCGGGACGTAGAGGATAAGCAAAATGCAAATCTACACTATACCAAAAACAATATGGAAAACTCCTAGATTAGAAAGTGTTAAAATCAGCAGTTAACCTTCGATATTGAGGCATCTTGAAGTAAGATAATATGAAGAGAGTTTGTCTTGATTTAATTTACCGTCAAGACAGACATCTCCTGCCCATGTTAGGGTACGTAGATTGTTAGTTGATTTCAGATCTGACATGTAGTAATTATCCAGGTGACGGATATTCACATTTGGGCCAGAAGACAAGAACAATCTAAGGTTTTCATCTTGGACTTTCTTTTTATGTATATCTCTTTCTAACCCGTAGGCAAGAGCCTCATCTATGTCCACAGCGTTTAAAATGGAATTGATCCTGTCTATAGCAGCAAAAGTTCCACGTAGATCTCCGAATGTGTTTACAAGCCCTTGGACCTGGCAAACAGAAGCACTGATTATGGTAAACCAAATTACATGTATGGTAACAGTAAATGCCATGTGGATAGAGGTACTAACAGCAAAGGTAAGAGTAAATGTGTATCCAATGAACGAGACAACTGTTCCAACAGCGAGCTCGCCCTGCGTAGGAGGAAACTTTAAGAATAAGAACCAAGAAAAATCAAGTACCAAGGAGCAAAAAAGTAACAACATAAGAAACTACACAAAAGAAGATAAGAGAAATTTGATTCAGAAAGTAGTAACTTTATGTTAGGTTGAAACACCCCCAGTCATTTATTTTAGAAAATCTGGAATGACGAGTAACAGAACCTTCTATAAGAGAAACTCTTTAAACCACGATTCTCTCTATGTGTTAATGCGATTCACTTTGTGTGTTAATAGGCCAGAAGCTTCATTTCAACTTTAATATAACAAAAAGTCTTACAGGCAGGCATATCTTACCGTCTTCACCTTGTTTCCCCCAAGAGCGTAAAGAGCCAACAGAGAAATATAAACAGCAACTCTTGTTATAGATTCATTTATAGATTTAAAAGTACCAAGCTTTAAGCCGCTACGCTGGTAAGCAAGAATCTGTACATCAAACAGAAGGTTAGAATAATAGATCATGAAATAGTTAGAACAAAAACAAAAATTGTTTAGAAGAAGTCTGAAATATGACCTGACTACCAAAGAGAGACATCTGACGTTTTTCACCACTGAATGATCTTACCTGTAAAGAGAAACAAAGTACTTGCGTCAAAGGAAAACCAAAGTTTCTATAGTTATGGCAATCTAGCCAAAACATAGAAATACGATCAAGTCAAGAACTTACAGTTCGGATTGCAGAGAACGTTTCTGATACACAATCAGACATTGTTGCTTGGGATAATCCATGTGCTTGATAAACAGGAGCAGTCGATCTCTTGTACACAGCTATTGACCGAGTGAGCAGATGTAAAAGGTAAGCAAAGATGACCAAGGAATACCAAAGAGAAAGTTCATGACAAATGAGAAAGGCATAGAGAATTTACCAACTAAAACTGACACAGCGAGCATCAATAGACCAAGCACTGGTGCAAGTTGAGGAGATAGGGTAAACAAAATGCAGATTGTTCCAAAGACCTACAAAAGGGATAATGCATGAGCCATAAAACTGGGCATTCTTGAGATGGAACAAAATACTCTTTGTCATCTATAGAACTCCAAAAATACCATCAACACAACATCAGGCTAAGATTAAGTCTGTTTGATTATGCAGAGTGCAAGTACAAACACAAATCTCGCATTTGCATAGTAAAGAAATGGCTTGCCTCAGAAAATGCCCTAAATCCACGATCTCTTGAGATGTTATCATTCACAACGCTATTCAGAGCGCCAAGATCAGACGTGAGCAGCCCCGTCAGCTCTCCTACCTACAAAGATGAACCCAATTTAACATAACGACTAGGAAAACCAAGAGATAAGGAACAAAGAAAGACACAAACCTTATATTTGTCGAAAAACTCTGCCTGCAAATATCAAAAAGACAAAATGAATAACACCTCAAAGATATTCCGATTGTAAATATTTACCAAATAATGATCATAAAAAACAAACCATACCTTCTGGATCAAAACCCTTCTGAAAATTTGAGCTCTTAATGTTGCCATAACGCTTTCCCAGATAGCATTCATGTTGGTTACGAAAGCAATAGTAAAGATGGGTTCCAATGTATACAAAACAGCGATTTTGCTCAGCAGCTGCCACAGAGGATCCGGCCGCACGCCAATCAACACCTCAAAGAACCTACCTTTACTCGAACCATAACACTTACCATTAATTGTGATAAAAGAATCAATACATACTAACTCAATCAATAACGAGAACTACAATAATTAAGTTCAAACCAAACAGAGAGTGACAAAAGCTAAATGGTGAGGCTGAAATGAAGAACTGGATTACCAGAAAAGACAGGCATAGAGAGAGTGCAAGTGCTGCAGCCAACGAGGGTCAATAGGCAAACAACTAGCCTGAGCTTGTGCTTGCTCATCAAGCTCCACACAAGTCCCCATTTGATTAAATCCTTCGATTCCTCCTTCTCCGCCTCAGACTTCGACCCTTCGATCTTTGGGTCTGGTTCGCCAACGATCGGCGGCGCTCCGGTGACGTAAGCCCGAGCCAATCCATCGGATTTCGCCTTCAATGAAACCCCGAACGGCGCAGCGGAGCCACGTAAGCTGCGGAAGGAAAGAAATGGCTTTAGTCCGGAAGTACTAAGTAGAGATGATTGGCAGCGTCTACGAGCGATGACTCGAGAAGAGCCGCCGTGGTGGAATAGAAGAGTTGCAGACGCCATGGATTAATGGATATCGGTCCGACCAGCTTCGCGACTGTATAAATTTTGGTATTTTGAAAGACAAAAATAATTAAAAAAAAAAAAAAAAAGCGCTGTCTGAATTTTGCCTTTTCTTTTTCGGAATCTCCGAAACTGGGCTTACAAAAAGCCACGTGGACTTCATCCTTCACGCCTTTCTAAATACGGAAAAATGAACCGAGGGAAGAAATTGCCACGATGGTTTTACAAATCTCACTCTTTTAAGTATAAAATTTGTTTATATTCAATATATGATCAAAATGTAAAATCCAATTTGAATAGATCTCTTGCATAAGTATCTAAAGCTTATCTCAATACTAGAATCCTCCTACCGCTCTCATTTTGTTTTTTGTAAAGGAGACATACTCATCGATTCTTAACAAATATCTGAGCAGTTGTTGATTCTTTTCTTCTTTTGTCAAGTATTTAAATTTCATAAAAAAATGAGAAGAGTTTGTAAAATAGTACAAAAGGATTAGAACATGTTAGAAAAAACCTTGGTAAGAAGAATAAAAACAAGGTTGAGCAACTGAAGCTTAGAGATGTGTTGTGGTTCACTGATAAGTGTCTCTGATTCATGATGTTTGAAGCTCTTCTTTTCCTGCAAAGTTCTGATGTACAAGTACTGAAAATCCAAAAGGTACTGCAAAGAAAAGGTTTGGGTTTATGGTCCATAACTTATGGATTCGATGTGATGAGTGAACCCACGTTTGTTTTATGTTGCTCATGTCTCCAAATCGACAGATCTCAATAGTACCGGTAACTTTAAGCTGTCATCCAACTTTTACCACTCACGAGAGTGCTCAGAGATATTTTTTGTTGTTCAAAATATCGGCAAGTTTTTCGTATTTGAAAATGTACCCGAAATTTTTATTATTTACCATATGGCCTCAGAGTTTTTGCTAATGGAAGAAGCACCAAGACGTTTTCATATGTTCCCGGAAACTTTTGCTATTACAGAAGTACTTAAGATCGTTTTCTATCTACAGAAGTACTTGGAACGTATGCTATATGCAGAAATCATCATAAAGGAGATCAAGATTATAATACTGCACACAAAAATCCTGGCATTTGAAAACACCGTTGTTGAAACATTTACAGTCGTCTCCCACACTACCAAAAAAGAATGGATTCCTTACAAAAAAAGGTTGAATCCGAAAATCTAAAAAAAGAAAAGAACTTATCGTACAAAAAAAATAAAAATAAAAATGGAAAATGGAGAATTAATAACTCCAAAGGGACACACCATCATCTCCGTCGTAGTCATTATTATGTCCCCATTGTACGGACGGCGGGGGTAAAAGCATCCCCTCTGCCATATTAGCCAACAACGCTGGCATCCCGAACATGGACTCCTCGTCCATATAAAATCCTTCGTTCTCTTCCGCAGTTACAATAGCCTCCACCATCGTCTCCTCTATGTCCAGGCCATGATCCGTCGTCGTATCACTCATTTCAGCCTGAAAAGCCACCGCTGCTTCAGCAGCCGCCTTCTGAATATCCTTGGCGCACGTTGTCTCCGGGATTCGGAGCCGCCAAGCAGAGTCGGCGAAGTTGAGGCAGGCGGATCGGCCACGGAGGGCTATTGCGGCGACGTCATGAGCACGAGCTGCCATTTCAGCGGTTGGGAAAGTTCCGAGCCAAATCCTAGATTTCTTGTTTGGCTCCCTCACTTCACACACCCACTTACCGGAGTTTCTCCGACGAACTCCTCTGTAAACTGGGTGACGTGTCTCACGAAACTTCTTCCTACCTGCCGGTTTCTTTGGGCAGCTCGCCGCCAGCGTTGGACAATAATCACTGCCTACGGTAACCGGAGACTCGTACTCAGAACCAAACATTTCAGAAAAGGCAGCGAATGAGTTCATTATTGGAAATTCTTTTTGAAAAACTGGATAAGGTTAAGTCGTAAGTAACTAAAAAGATCTTGTTCTGTTGGTTTGATAAAATATTTATTTTATCTCTCTCTTTTTTTTTTTCTTTTTCAGGTGGATTTAAAGTTTGTAGTTTGAGAAAAGTGGGAGTGAGAGTTGGTGTTTATATTGGCCTGGGATTTTTGGAATTGTAAAAAATTAGAGGCGAACACGGAGTTTCTGGCTCTGGGAGTGACATGTGGACAGGACACAGCTATGTGATCCCACGGTTTTGTGAATGCGCTGTTTTCATTCCATTTATCGTCTGACACGTGTCTTCTTGACCCGTATGGTGTAGCTTTTGACTCTTCACTCGTTATACCTTTATGAGACTTTTTAACTTCTACCGTATGAGTGTGTGGCTGTGGTTGTGTTGTGTAGCACAACCGGTATTTAACTATTAACTTCTCTGAATAAACCATTTGTCATTATTTGTCAACAACAATCTACATTAAAATAATAGACTTAAAAGATCCGTGGACAGATATTTTAAGTGCTCTCATTGTGTTTTTTCCCGAGATATTATAATGTACAGTAGTTGTTGATTTTTGTTTTTTTTTTTTTGTCAACTATGATTTTTTTTTTCCTTAATATTTTAAATCCTCTTGTGCCTTACAAATATCGCTCGAGTATATCTGGTTAGATCAGATGGCAAACCATATTTGATCAGCTGACTCAAAATTATTATAATACATGAAATAATCATAACTAATACAAGTTATTAATTTTTGTTTTCTCCATATAAAAGAAATTATAAAAGAACTAAAATGTGATAAATAGGGATAAGAATGAAACAAATGTCTAATATTGGAGAGGTAATCGTGATTCGATTTATTCCATCTAAATCGATATATTTTTAGTTTGATTTGATTCATCTAAATTCAGATATCCAGTGTTTGAATATTTGATATAATCTATATTTTAATCTGAATATTCAATCTAATACATAAAAATAATAAATATTTTAAAAATCAAAATTAAGAGATACTTTAAAATTTAATATAAAGTATTTTAATATGAAATATGTTTTTTTGAAAAATTTACTAACTACAAAATTAATTGAGTCAATAAAAATTTGCATAAAAATATAATCATTATATGATTTTTTTTTTTTGAATGGTGCAGATATTCATCTGTTAAAATTTTAAGATTTGTGATCTATTTAAAATTTAATGAATAAAAATATTATATTCTAATATTTGCTTTCTTTCGTAAATCTAATTGGACCAAATTTAATTGGATCAAATTTAACGATATTTTACTTACTTTTAAGTTCTAATGATATGCGATATAGATTTTATAAACAAAAATAAAAATAATAATTGTATAATAAAATTAATATATATTTAGATATATGAATTTAATTATAATGTGAAGAAGCTGAGTTTTATAATAAAGAGAAAAAGCTAAGTTTTCTATTTTGTAAAACCAAATTTAGTAGACTGTAGAAAAAAAAATAAAAAAAATGAAAAAATGAAAACTGAAAAATAACTTTAAACTCTCTAACATGATAAAAATTAAAAAATCTGATTGAAAAAAAAAAGATTTTGAAAGCTGTTTAATCTTCTAAAACTGTAAAAGTAGTAATGCCAATCACGACTTTAGTCAAGAATCTTCTGATCGTAAAGAGACACACCTAAGAAAAGGTCATCATCTAAGAAAATATGGCACTTAATCCCAGAAAATGAAACATGTGTGTAGGTGTGCTGTGGCTTCGATAACACCCCAAAAAAAAGACTAGCCATTTCTCTAAATGCCAAACATCGCCGTAATATAGTTTCAACGAGTTGATGTATAACATTAACCAACAACACCCAAAAAATATTAACCAATTTTATAATATTATTTGATAAGCTCATTTGTTACTTACTATCTTCAAGTTAATTTTCACAAAATCAATTATATCAATTTTTTTATACATAATTTTCCTTATTACTATTTTAGTTTCTTTTTTTTTCTAAATCTATAATTTGTAATTATCTTTTTAAAAATAATAGAAATAAAAATATCTTAAAATTTTGATATATTATCATTTGAATTTTTTTTCATGTATTGTATCCACATCCATAATTAAAAAATAGATTTTTTTACCTTATCACATTCAAACCAATTTTCACAAAATTAAATTAAATATCTATTCTCAATAAATTCTTATCTTTTTAAATATTTCCCATTATTACTATTTTTATTTACATTTTCTCAATTTAATAAATATTATTTTTAATTATCTTTTCTTAAACAAAATCTCAAATTTTCAGTAATATCATTGGAAATATATTCTTTTACGTATTGCACTCACTTTAATTATTATATTCAAAGAAGTATAGTAACTATATTCATTTTCAACATATTTTAGTTTAAAAAAATATAATTAGTTATACATATATATGATATTTTCAAAAATATTATTATTTTCTTATTCAATAGATGATGTTTTTAAAAATTAATATCTAATAAATAAATCATTAGAATATTTTTATAAGCAACCACTTTAACTTTTATTTATAATCAAGTTTACTTCTCAAAGAACATAATAGATACCAACTTAGAAGATTAAAAATAATTTTACAATGTATTCATGTTTTAATCAAATAATTAGACTAAATACTGTTACATCATCCTATATCATTTTTTCCATTTTTTCATACTATGATTAACCTAAGAAATAATTCAGACAATATGTAATTAGAATTTGAAATTATGTGTATCACTTGATCCAAAAACTATATGACCAAATTAACGAAAACTAATTTCTCAATTTTTAAATTTTATTATGTTTTAAATGTATAACCGATCAATGAGTTTTTAAAAATTATTAGTTCGATTCGGATATATAATTTTATACTGATTAATATTTTATTTTATTTTTGATATTCTCTTAGATGAACATATATTAATGTCTACAAAATTTTATAAAAATATTGCTAGAAATCTAAGAAAAATAACCAAACCAAATATACTTATATTTAAATATAATTAAATATAACTAAACTAAATATTTTTATATGTGTTAAAAAAATCACATAATTTAAAATTAATACGTGAGATTATTTCAAAACATAAATAATTCCTTTTAAATTCTAAGTGGAAGACAAATTTAGAAAAGAGATAATAAATATTTTATTTTTTCTTTTCAATATACAATATAAAGTCACTTGTTTTTAATTTTGACATGCGGTAAGTCTTTTCTTTTGCTATTGGGTTAATAGTGATTCAGAGTATGGAAAAAAATATATATAATTTGAGAAGTTCAAATAAAAAAGTGTATTGATGTGTTTTGTTTTGTTTGTTATCCTCTCTGCTACTTAAAGTGGAGTTTAAAAGTATCTTAAAGTTTTTTATTTAAGAAACTTTTCTTTTCCTCTCGAATATTTTTTTTAATTATTGAAAATTTTGTTGGGTATATATATGAATGAAGGTGCTCTAATAAATATTATCAAATGCATTGAGGAAAAATTTGACAACCACCAGATGTATATGCATGTAAAAATGCATACTTTCATCTAAGTCTAAGGATTAGACCAATACAATAGTAAGTTATACATCACTCTCAATCTCAACAATATATTAAAAAAATATCTGAAATCAAAATAATATCTAAGGAAAAACTTGTGGTTTAAATCTAATCACGTGGGCGCGAGTCTAGAAAGTCGGAGAATCAATCAATGTATAAGATTTTCTATTTTCGCTATCAAAACAAAAACGTAGTATTATTGAAGAATATCTTCCTAACCTCCTTATATTCGCTAACAAAAACGTCTCTCTCGTTACCACTCACTCTCACTTCTCTCACCTTATATTGATATCTTCGGAGAAAAACAAGACGACAAAAATAAGAGGGAAAAAGGAGTGGTAACGTGAAGAAAATGACACAATATAATATGTTTTTCTTAAGAGGAAAGTAAAGGTGGAAAATGACGTGACACGTGTTATATATTGTACGGAAATCGAGTGTGAGCGATGTAATAAGGGACCAGAAAGAGAAAGGTAGGGACAATGCTTCCGCTGTTAGGCCACGGTTTAGGATATTTTGACGGGCCCACGAGCACACTCTTATGGGACCCAACATTCCGTTTCTGGAATACCGTTTGGGTCTCTATTAAAATCGCGGTTTGCTGAAAACGGTTGTTTCGGTTTTACACTCTACTTTGGGAAACGAAATTTGACAAAGATCTCTTTAAACATTGTCACTAGTCCGAGAGTATTAAAAGATCCGAGGATCATTTCAAGCTTCTCGAAGATATTGTTCTAAAGTAACTATTGATTATAATATATTAAATTTTCGTTGCATTTTTGTTTTTTCCCCCCCAACATGCATCAAATAAAGCTTACAAACACCCCCGGACGCGTGGAGCCGATTTTTACTTTTATTTTTTTAACCTGCAAAAATCGACTCTAAATTGTTCTACATCACATCAGATTAAAAGAATTCTAAATGATACAAACCAATATATATAATTACAAACAACTCAACTAAATATAAATTCCATATTGCTACTAAAACTAACGATAAGGATCATCGTCTTTATTCTCAATTTGTTCTGTTTTATCAAATAAAATCGCTTCCAGTTTTAAAATTCTTCGAAACAAAAGAAGTTCAAATTCAAGTTACACAAAAATATATCTGAATCAAATTGGTCAACATAAATGTCCCACATATAAGTCAAACCGAAATTGTAAAATTCATTCCATGTGATACTACATGCTAGAATTTGTCTAAACTCGTTTGATATTAAAAATGTTACGTGTTTATTGGGCCTTTTATGAACTGTTCGTTTAATATAAAAATGTAACGTCTTTGTTGGGCCAGTTATGATTTGTCAAACAGTGTGGCCAAGACTGCTGCAGAGAGTTAAAAATTAGACAAGACTTTCTTTTCTGTTTCCAAAACTATCCTTGAGTTAAATTATAAACAAATGTATTATAAAATAAAAATATAATCTGAAAATAAAGAAAAAGTTAAATAAAATAGCAGCAGCTCCGTACCCAAAATATCTCTTATCTGCCTGTTTCACTTTTCACCATCTCTCGAAGCTCCAAAAGGACACAAAAATATCCTAAGAGCTTCTTCTACAGGTAAGTTGGTTGAGATAATAATCTGTAGTTTCTGATTCTCAGCGATCTTTGGATCTGATTTGTTTGCTCTTTCGGTTTGTTTCGGGTGAGGGTAGATCTCGTTTTTTGTTATCTGGTTAGCTGAATCGCCTCTTTGTTATTATGTTTTGTGTTAGAAGACTCATGGCTTTGCTTGCTTGTTCTCGTTTGTGAGTTATTTTATAGATCTGAGATTTTTCAACAGAGCTACTTAGATTGGATCTGAATCATGCTTTGAGTCTTGTCCTTTTTAATTCTAATATACGGATGGATTAAATTGATTTTGAGCTCTAATATCGTACCTATTTGAAGCCTTTGATTTGAAAATCATGTTATTAATTGTCTGCCATTGATACTGAAGTGACTCACAATTGAAGTAGATGAACAAAGCAGTCAATACTTTCAGATCAATTTTAGTGTGATGGCATATATACATACACACAATGTGTCAAGTGTTCATAGTGGTGCTTCTCGTGGTGAGTTTGCAGGAATCATGAAGCCAGTCTTCTGTGGGAACTTTGAGTATGATGCGCGTGAGGATGATCTTGAACGGCTATTCAGGAAATACGGCAAAGTTGAGAGAGTGGATATGAAAGCTGGTAAGCCGTTTTCTTTCTTTCTTTCTGCCTTTATCTTTGTGGTTTGACCTCGATGAGCGAGCAGTTTCCGTAAACCGCTAAGTTCGATGTGTGAAAGCGAAATTCAAATGCATGTCATGAAATCCACTTCCATGTTCATTCCACGAGAAAGGCTCTGGAAAGACTCGTTCCCCCTCCACATCTCAGCTAAATAGAGCAGCACTGTCTTGCAACACATCCGACTGGTCATGTGAAAGCAGCGTGCTGGACGTTTGCAAAGTACCTCAGGAGATAGAGAATTAAAAAAAAACAAAAGTTAGTGTAAAACCGCCATACTCAGCATTTTCTTTGGCGCAGGATGTTTTAATCTTGGGATGCCCGTACTACCACCACGCCATGGATATACCATATGGAAATCCATCTCACTTTACCCCAAATCGAGTCACTTTCCTTCCGCAATGGCACTGCCATCTTAATTGCATTTCATTCTCCATCGCATTGCACTCTTGGACACATGCCTCTGCAATGGAGAAGGCACTCTCTTTTCATTCACATCCCGTCTTGACTACCACATTTTCAGTTGTTCCTTGACATATTTATTCCATGATGCAAGGTCTGTAACTGCTTCACTGGTCATTTAGTTTGCAGAGTTTTTTAGGTTCTAGGAATGTTCAAATAATTTATTCTACTAGGTAAGTAAAGGTTATTTATTGCCGTTGGAGGGAGGACAGTCTTCGTGTTCGCTGGAGATTCTTAACCTGTTTAACTTTGCTCACTTTTCATGTTCTCAGATCTATTTTGCTTGTGGCTTTTTCTTCAGGGTTTGCTTTCGTGTACATGGAAAATGAAAGGGATGCTGACGATGCAATCCGAGCGCTTGACCGCATTGAATTTGGGCGTAAGGGACGCAGACTTCGTGTTGAGTGGACAAAGGTTGGAGACTGATCTCAGGATATATTTTCTTTTCAGACTTCCTTATGATGTTTGACATACTGATAACCTCAATGGTCCTTTGTATAGAGTGAACGTGGAGGTGATAGAAGATCTGGTGGTGGTTCAAAAAGATCTTCATCCACCATGAGACCTTCCAAGACTCTGTTTGTGATAAACTTTGATGCAGATAATACTAGGACCCGGGATCTAGAGAGACACTTTGAGCCATATGGCAAAATCGTAAACGTTAGAATCAGGAGGAATTTTGCATTTATCCAATACGAGGCACAAGAGGATGCCACGAAAGCACTAGATGCTACAAATAACAGGTAGGTTTTGTTTCTACCCACGTCATTAACCAAAAGCTTTCATTACTTAACTCACAATCTGCCTGCGTTTTCGTTCAGTAAGCTGATGGATAAGGTGATCTCGGTGGAGTATGCGGTGAAGGATGATGATGCAAGAGGGAATGGACACAGTCCTGATAGACGCCGTGATAGGTCCCCCGAAAGGAGGAGGCGATCACCTAGTCCTTACAAAAAAGAGAGAGGGAGCCCTGATTATGGCCGAGGAGCTAGTCCTGTTGCATACAGAAAGGAAAGGACCAGTCCTGATTATGGCAGAAGACGTAGCCCAAGTCCTTACAAGAGATCAAGGCGTATGAGTCCTGAGTATGGTCGCGACCGCAGAGGCAATGACAGCCCTCGGAGGAGGGAGAGAGTCGCAAGCCCCAAGTACAGTCGCAGTCCCAACAACAAGAGAGAGAGGATGAGCCCTAACCACAGCCCGTTTAAAAAGGACAGCCCGAAGAATGGAGGTGGTGAAGTTGATAGTCCAAATGAAAGGAGGGAGAGATCGAGGTCGAGCCCTGAGAATGGCCAAGTCGAAAGCCCTAGCTCTATAGGGAGAAGAGACAGCGATGGTGGCTACGATGGTGCAGAAAGCCCGATGCATAAGAGGTAAGATGGTCAAAATAGTTCGTTGCCTGTTTTTATAAAAAGGAGATTATGAAACTAACTATCGTCTCTTTTGTTTTTGTTTTTGTGGGTTTCATTAGCAGCCGGTCACGTTCGCCTCCAGCTGAAGAGAATGAATGAAAGTGGATCCACCTTCTCTATCAAAGTAGGATGTTGTAACTGTTTTGTAGTGAAACTCTGTGTCCTCATGTTATATTTTTTGTCTTTTGATACATTCGAACTCAGATCTCTGTTATTGTCGGATTGAAAAACTTGGTCTTGTGTGCTTAAATTCTTCTTCCCATCTTTCTTATGATATCTCTCAGTTTGAAGTCCGATCATACGAACCGAAAATAGTAAAACTCGGTAAGAGTTTCAGAGACCTCTCACTCGTTTTGGGTCGTTGATGATCAAAATGAAAACCACAGTGACGTTAAGGTTCACTACACCTGCGCGGTAATGGACCAATCGACAACGTTACGATTAGGATTTAGGCGATTGGTCCCAAAGCTTATTTTGTTCTTATTGTTGATGGTCGCAGTAAATCCGTGGAAAAAATAATATTTACGAAAAAGACAAAACATGTGTATAATATATAGTTAATATTTTGCTTTTTTTCGTTTATTCTGTGTATTTTTCTTTTGTCAAAGCGTATGGCCGATATTAGTCGTCTGTTTAAATATATAAATAGATTTTATATTTTTCTCCTCAAACAAAGCTGCTGAAAAGTTTTATTTCCTTGTTTACTTCCCTTACTACTGGGTTTCTTCAAATTTCTGATTTTGGGATTTGTGCAAGTCGATTTTACTTGATTGAAAGTTTCTGGATTTTGGTTTGAGTTGCCGATTGGATTTTAAGTCTGTTCCTTTTGGTAAGTTTACGATTTGAGATATGCGATGATGCTGAAGCTTAGTTCAAATTTGCTAGTTTGATTATTAGGGCTTTCAAGATTTCCTCTTTCCCTCTTTTCTGTATTGCATCAAGGGACAATTTGCTTGTTAGTTCATAGGCCTTGTCGTTTTTCGGTTTTGTAGATTATGTATTGATTTGGTTTTCAATTCATTCAGATTTTGACAACTTGAGTGCTCAGCCTTTGAAGACCAGCTGTCTCACCTTAATTCTTGGATCCTGGCCAGTTTTATATCTGATACACATCTCAGTCTGATCAGTGAAATTAGACCAAAGCCACTTCAGGATTCGTTTTGCTTTTGTGCTCAGTTTTTGTTGCTTGGTTTCAAGTCTCATTCCTCTTGTGTCTGCTCTCCTGGGGCATGAACAAAGCAGCAGCGGTTTCAGGAGCTATCGAATCGAGTTTCTCATTGACCGATGCTGTTGGCCCTGAAGCTCTAAATATGCAGAGGGGTAGTGGCATCAATAATATGCGTATC